>BDUI01002604.1:33980-49414 GCA_002335545.1 Apodemus speciosus | reverse complement strand
AAAAAAGATAGCCTTTTCAACAAATGGTGCTGGTTCAATTGGAGGTCAGCATGCAGAAGAATGTGAATTGATCCATTCTTATCTCCTTGTACTAAGCTCAACTCCAAGTGGATCAAGGACTTCCACATAAAGCCAGACACACTTAAACTAATAGMAAAGAAACTGGGGAAGACCCTTGAGGACATGGGCACAGGGAAAAAGTTCCCGAACGGAACATCAATGTCACTTTCTAAGGTGCAAGCTCCCACACCTCACCAGAGATCTACTGAGTCAGAAACTCTGGAGGTGCTTTCGCCATTTTGATTAAGCCTTTCCGGTGATTTTAATACATGTTTAAGCTTGAAAACCATAGCTTTAAGGTATTGGGGCTTGGAAAGGATGACATTGAATGGAGAAGGCTGTGGTGGYGGAGGATCAGATTTAGTGTTACTCTACAGATGTTACAGGTTTRGATCAGAGCACAGTAGGTTTGTGACATCTTAGATATGCATGTGATAATAAGCAGTCGTATGAATATGGAATCAATGAGAAGTGGCCCAATCTGGAGATGGGAACTGAATATGGATTATCCTGCTAAGAACTAAATATCCCAATGGACTGGATTATGTCGATGGATACTGACCAGTTAGTTATTTCATCCTAACTTTCAGTACAGAAAACAGAAAGCCAAGTAACTAAAAGACCAAACTGCAGAGCAGAGGAGAGCAGCTTCTACATAGCACTCTGAGGCAGTGAGCACTTCAGAGTGTATCACAGCTTCTCCACCAACTCATTTGTAGAGGATTCTTTGGTAACTATTTTCTCTTGCTTTATCATCAATAATTTGAGGGTTCCTAATATTTTAAGGAGAAAAGTTAGAACTGATGTGTTTCCTACAGTTGTCAAGGAGCTGATAGATGTCTCTATTCCTCTCTTTAAGGTGATCCTGTATTAGAGGATAGACTATACACCTCACTCAACAGTTTTAATTTGGTTTTCCTTCATGGTAACTTTAATGGAGGATAAGTGATCAGGACCACATAGGGTTCAGAAGAACAGTATTAACCGGAAGTGACTATGGTATCTGATTGTGGGAATGTAATTTCCAGGGTTTTCATGATCTCATCAAGTGGCTTAAAATAAAAGCATAGTGCTAGGGACTGGAGAGATGGCTCAGTAGTTAAGAGCACTGACTATTCTTCCAGAGGACCTGGGTTTGATTCGCAGAACGTACATGGTGGCTCTCAACTGCATAACTGTAGCTCCAGGGGGATCTAATACTCTCTTCTGGGCTCCACAGGCACCAGGCATGAATATGTTGGATATAAATGTGGGCAAACCATCAATACACATAAAATAAAAGTTCTTTAAAAAAACAGTGACAGAATATTTGTACCATTGCATTCGATATAACAAGTCAAATGAATAAGCCAACCACTAAATACTTAAGAGCAGAGTTAAAGGAGATGAATGACCATCAGGAAGCAAATCCCTTCCTTAAAAAAGAGTGAAAACAAAAGGCAGGCGTGGCGATGCACACCTGTAGTCCCAGCACAYGGGAGGTGGCGGCAGGAAGATCTAGAGTTCAAGGTCATCCTCAGTTACAAATAATAAATTTGAGGCCAGCTAGGACTACATGATACCCTGTCAAAAATTTGGTGGTTAAATAAATAAATTGAAAATTAAAAAGTAATATTTCTTCTGATCCCATCTCTGTGTATTTTTAAAAAATTCTGTTTTAAGGCCATTCATCTGTGTCACCTTAGCTGCTGAGATATAATCAGTGAGGTAGCTCTGAAAGGCTTGACCCTCTTCTGTCCTACGGTGTAACCTGATCCATGAATCAGTATCAGAGGACATCTGGGATCCATTGTATCTTTCCCACAGACTAGTTGATTAACYAGAGAATGTTTTGAATTGGCTCTATATATGGCAGAACCCCACAGACTGTATGAATTATTATTGGGAGCAAATAAAAGGTCAGATTGTATTTTTTGTGTTCTTAAAGAACACAGCTCTGACATGGTTAGGATTAAGCACTTAAACACTGGAGAGAAAAGGGTATTGTAATAAATGGCTAACTAYGGTAATTTGCAGGATCATCTATTACAAAATTTAAAAATATTTTCATAGTTGCAGGAAGTTCCTAGTCCAGTAAYATGATGCAGGGCCTCCAGTGTACAGGTGTGTTAAGATTTCAGGCTGTGGTGAAATGTTCTTCTTTCTCTGCTTCTTTCCCTTATTTCATTTCTATGCGATGGACTTCTGGAGCCAGAGTGGAACCAGAAGGTCAGGATTTGTTACCCGCTTCCTCCTTCCCACACTGTTTTTGTCAGTTTAAAATTTTTTAGTTTGTATGTTTGGTAGAGTAAGATGCATTTGGTAGAGTCACTTACTTTTCTGTTGTTTTTTGTCTTTGCAGAAATATGTAAATCATTTGTTTTTGCTTTTTATTTTAAATATCTCATTGAAAGATTAGTTCTACCTTTAATATTTTCTGAGAGCTATATAGATTCTGTATCTTCTGCATTCCTTATATCCAAAGGAAAATGACCTTCTGGCTCAGAACTGTGGCTTGTGCTAAAGAGTGTTCCCCCAAAGCTGGCATCTCAAAGGTGACATCTAAGAAAAGGTCATGAGTTGTATAGAACAATTAGGACATTTGTTTCTGAATCTGACTTGGAAGATGCTTGGGAAATGTATGTGTTAAAACACTCAATTATCATTCGAAACTAAATCTCTGTAGAGTATCTACAGTAATCTACAGTATAACAATTATTATTATTACTATGTTGCTGTTGTTGATGATAACCGTGATGATGGTGATGACAATGATGATGATGGTGGTGGCAGTGGTGTTTATTAAGATACTTGTGGGAGAAGAGGCTACAGGGACTTTCTCTGAGCTTCCTCAAGGTATTCAATAAATGTCCCTTTGTTTTATTTTGTTTTGATCTGGTGTTTTGTTTTGTTGGGGTTTTTTTTGTTTTTTTTTGGGGGGGGTTGGGGGGTTCTTTGTTGTTGTTGTTGTTGTCGTTGTTGTTGTTTTGGTTCTAGGAGTCTTTTTCCAAGTCCTTCTGCCTTAATTTTTAAGTATGTGTACTTCAACAGAAATTTGATTCATATGTTTCTGAATCATCTACACTGAAATCATCTGCATGTTATTTTTTAAGAAGCTTTTTGGACCTGTTTTACAATTCCGAGTACAGATAAACTCAAATATTCCGAAGACTCAAGTTCAGGTTCCTGCTCTGAACTCAGGTCAAGTGAATCAACGATGTCACAAAATATATCCTTGCAACTCTACAAAACTTTGATTTGTGATAAAAGTGTGTTGAAATATTCATATACATTATTACTCTCAGGGGTACATTTACAGTTGTAGAAAGAATCATAAAATGTATCAGGGGTATTCTTGGAACCATAACACTGAGGTGAATATCTGTTTGCATCTTGATTCTCCATAGTATGTCTGAATATGTTCCCTAGTTTTATCACAGAAAATATTTAAACTTTGATTTAACTTGTTTTTCGCTAATATTCCTTTCTACCACTTTGTGTCGTAAGCATTTTAGGAAGCACAGGAACATAGTTTGTTAGGCAGAAGGAACTGAAGAATCCGCAAGAGTTGCATGTCTTTACTGAGATGATGTGCCACTGAGAAATATAATTGACACTATTTTATGCAATTGTAAAAATGCAGAAAATTACCTCCGGCTCATGTTAGAACATCTCTTAATTATTTGTAAATCTTCTTCTTTTTTTTTGGGGGGGGGGGGGTTTCGAGACAGGGTTTCTCTGTGTAGCCCTGGCTGTCCTGGAACTCACTCTGTAGACCAGGCTGGCCTCGAACTCAGAAATCCACCTGCCTCTGCCTCCCAAGTGCTGGGATTAAAGGTGTGCGCCACCACGGCCCGACTATTTGTAAATCTTCTTACCTGGCAAAAATGATTAACTCTGACATTAAAATTCCCTTCTAAGCCTGTTCACCTATGCTCACAGAACAGACRTAAAGGCAGTTAGGGGAGGCGTTTGGGACTATTTGAAGCCATTCCTTTAATRTTCTGTGACAATGAGGCTCTACAGAGTAAGTGGACACTGAAATAACCAGTGTTGTATAAAACACTTGATTTAAATGTCATTAAATAGATCATCAGTTTAGGTAAGTTTTCTTATTAATGGCGCCAAAGGAACTTATGGACCATGTAGAGCTGGTTTATTCAACCTGTTGACACGGGAAAGTAGCAGCTTGAGAGAGACTCTAAGATGCGTCACGGGGAGCTTAGAGAGGCAAATGTGAGGAGCTTAGGGAAAAGCTAGCAAGTGAGGTCTAAGGAAACATTGGCAGAATTTCCAAAATAGGCAAAAAGTAATATTACTTTTAGAACATGGATCTGCAAAGAGCTTGTGTTAAATCAGCTGATCTGCTCTTTTCTCTGAGAACATAGGATCTGAAACAAGCTGGTGTTAGAATGATAGTGTGTAGTTTCTGTAGGTTTTCAGAGTGTRCAGTTTGGATTTCTTACAATAAAAAGTAAGGGTAGTATAGAGTAAGCACATATACCTTGCATTCACTTATTTATGATCGTTTCAATGACTAGAGTGTATCATAGCACTTATGAAGCCATCTTTAGGCATGTGAATCTGTGTTGTATAGAAAATACATCTAAGCCCAAGCCACTAAGCAGCATTCCTCCATGGGTCCTGTTTCAGTTCTAACCCTGACCTCCCTCAATGATGGATTATGAGCTAGAATTGCAAGCTAAAATAAACCATTACTCTTCAAGTTGTTTGGGTCTAACTCTCCTAGTACAGCAAAAGAAAATCAAATTAGGACACTATCAAAAAGCCAACCTAAAGTAATAGTATGATTTCCCTTTGTGGTTTAGTATTTAGGGTTTTAATTAAAATATATCATTTCCTCCCTTCCCTTTCTTCCCTCCAATCTCTCTCGTGTCCTGTCTCTCCAGTCCCTCCCATATTGCCCTTCACGCCCCCTCAAATTTATGGCCTGTTCTTGTTCTTYATCATCATCATCCTCATCATCGTCATCATCATTACATGAGTGTAAATACAAAAATATGTCTCCTTAGTATTGATTGTATGTATATGATTTCTGGGCTGACCACTTGGTATTAGATTAGGAAAGACTGATCCTCCCACTTTCAGCAGTCATTAGCAATTCTTTGTCTATGGGTGGGGCCCTTTGAGATTTCCCCTTCTGCCTTAGCATATACATTTGGTGTTGTTCTTATTCATATCTTGTTTAGGAAGCCATACTGTTGAAATATCTTAGATGTAGCTTCCCTGTAATTTCTAAGAGATCCAATCTTGCAGCAGACTTCCTGGTTCTCTAGCCCTCACAATCTATCTGATGGTGGTGTCCCCTGAGCCTCAGATATGGGAGTTAGGTTGGAACTGTATCTACTGGAGTGATGGGTACCCCACTATAGTTGATCTCTGCATTTGGACTATTTTTCTGTGATGGTCTCCATCTACTACAAAGAGAGGTTTCTTGTTTGAGGGTGAAAGAGCTACACTTTCCTGTGTGTTCATGAACAGGCTTAGAATGCTAGGCTAGGAATTACGCTGATCTGATAAAGGAAGTAGGTTCTCTTYTAAGATCTTCAAGCCCATGATCCCTTGGTAGTTGACTAGGTTTCTGTTAACATACATGATTTTCCTCCTATTGAGCAGCACTTAAGTCTAATTAGATTAGACAGATGTTGGTTACCACCAAGACATGAGTGCCACTATTGTACCTTTAGAAAGATCTTGTCACACTGGCCATTGATGGAAATCACAGCTGAGTGGTGCTTTATCAGCATGAATAACACCTTCTGGTACTGTGAAAACCAAACTTCCTGGGGGAGGTATTCAAGATTAGATTCAACTTGATTTTCTGAATTCTGTGTCAGAGGCATGTGATGTCTTCTACCTTTAGGAGGCAACAAAGGGTGATAGTAAAAGCAATAGCCTATACTATTTTGTGAGTATCTTGGCCTACCCTAACCAAAAAACTCAAAAGGAGGTTTCTCATGCCTAGTACGGGGTTTTTATTATTCATGGCACTTGTGAGGAGCATTGTCATCTCAAGTGTTATATCATTTCAAATACATATATAAATATATATGTATGTATGTACATTCATATATGTACATGTACACATTCATATATGTGTACATATATATACATACACATTTGTTACATATAATTTTTGGTAAATATAAAGTAATATGGTTCATTGAGGCTTTTTCTTTCTTTTTTGGATATACAGAGGTTTCTCTGTATATCCCTGGCTGTCCTGGAACTCACTCTGTAGATCAGGCTGGCCTCAAACTCAGAAACCCTGCACACCTCTGCCTCCCAAGTGCTGGGATTAAAAGCATGTGCCATGACTGCCTGGAGGCTTTTTCAAATGGTGTTATTTGTTCCTTCTTTCTGTCCTGTATTGATCTCCCTTCATTCCTCCCCACTTAAAGTGTCCCCCTCAGTTTTCCCCATTTCTCCCATTTTTAAAGTTTGTATTTTCTTTCTCCAAGTTTTATCATTCATTAGACAATAACCATTGTTCATTACAGTTTTATATTTTAATTTTCCCTTAGGAAATATACATTTAGAGGATTTTATTTTTCATCAGTCTCTGTGAACATTATTTAAATTTTAAATTAATGTCCTAATTGTTTGGTTCTTTGTTGTCAGTCACTTCATTAAATACTCAAAGTAATTGCTGCAGGATATCTTCCTTGTATGCATCAATGCCTTGCTTTTCATTTTGTAGCCCAAGCTGATTTGGAACCTGTGACCTCTCTGCCTCAGCCTCTTGATCCATTAAGATTATGGACATGAGCCATCACACCTACACAGACCTATATGACAGGTTTTTATTTCAGTAGGTAGTAAACAACTGAAACATGGCTGACCTATGTTCATAACTTTCTCATATGACCTTGTGAGCTGAGTGGTCTTCTTACCTCTGGACAGAGCACAGGAAACCAGATATAAGAAGCATCACTATCACTCATCCGTCTGTGGAGAATATCCATGTCCTCTTCGTTCTGCCTCACTGCTGACCCTAAAGCAATTTATATAGAAAGGATGGTCTCACATCTTTGTTCCCCATATTAATTTTAGAAGCTATGATTCCTAGTTCTAGGCAACAGCTCACAAATGGCCCCACATATTTTTTAAATAAAATTATCATAACTCTTTTCTACTACCTACTGAAATAAAGACCTGTCATAGGTCTAAGTAGGTGTGATAGCTCATGTCCATAATCTTTATCCTCAAGAGGCTGAGGCAGAGATGTCACTAGTTCCAGATCAGCTTGGGCTACAAAGTGAAAGGCAAGGCATGTCCTGCCAATCAATCAATAAACAGATAAATATACTTTAAAAGTCTAGGTGAGGTTTGAGACGTAGTTGGTTAGTTGAGAGCTCTGTTTACTCTTTCAGAGGACGTGGKTTCAAATTCTAGCACCTACACATCAGCTCTCAACCATATGGAACTCCAATTCCAAGACATCTAATGCCCTCTTCTGGCCTCTGCAGACATCAGGCATGCATGGGATACACAATCATGTATACTAGAAAATTACCCATACTCATAAAATATTACTTTTTTAAAAATGTGAAGATCTAAAGATATAGCTCAAAAACAAAACTCTTCTCTCTTGCCTAGAGCACATTAAGCCATCACTTTAGTCTCTAGTATGACAAAAACCAAACAAAACACTATCATATCTCTCATTTTCAGAATGGAGAGAGACAAGAACATTTTTGGTTATCCAAAACTAGAAGGAATTGAAATGTCATAACGTTGAAGAGACTGTGGATGAGCAGACAGCATTTAGATAGTATTTCAAGATGTCTACTTTGCCTTCGTGTCAACCCAAAGATTCATTTCAATCTAGTTACATTCTCATTTGGCTACAACGGAAAATCTATCAAAGTTATTTATCAGATCTTTATATTTTAAGGGCCCAAATAATCATGTAACCTCTAAAGGGACACAGTGAAATCCACCTGTAATGATTAGGATATTCAGTTTGTTTTCTACAACTGTCACAGGCCACACAACTGTTGCAACTTTCTAATTGGGGTTATTCTCATAATGTCTACTTGTGCCCTCTCCCCCTCTTCTCCAGGACTGCCCACCAGAAGCAGGTGATTTCCGGGCTCAACAGTGTTCTGCTCATAATGATGTCAAGTACCATGGCCAGTTTTATGAATGGCTTCCTGTATCTAATGACCCTGACAACCCATGTTCACTCAAGTGCCAAGCAAAGGGAACCAGCCTGGTTGTTGAACTAGCACCAAAGGTCTTGGATGGTACGAGATGCTATACAGAATCACTGGATATGTGCATCAGCGGTCTATGCCAGGTAAGTGCTGAACACTCCCCATGTGACTTGTCCAGAGGTACCATGCCTGCACAGAAATAAGATTCCGAAAGTTACTCAGTTTGCCTGCAAGGAAATAAGTTTCTGCAAGTTACTCAGTTACCTTCTGGAGTTTATAAAGAGTAACAGATTCAAAGATTGTAATTTCAGTGAATGGTATGGGCATTGTGTTCCACACTGGCGTTATGGAAATGCAGACTGTGAGTGGGCTTTGTTCGTTAGTTATGTTTTTCCTTCCTTGAATGATACTTGAATGGTGGAGAATAAAAATTCTTGACTATAGTACTTTGATGATGAAGTTTGAAATTACCTGTAGCTCAAATGTTCCTGATATTTGGAAAGGGATGGATGGAGGAAGGGCAGGAGGGAAGAAGAGATGGGGAGTGTCCACGTGTTTTCAGACATTCGTTTTGGTGTACATAGAATTTCCGACTCAAGTAGGAGAATGCAGCTCCTTGTTGCCTGCAACTATGTTGAAAATCATACAAGTTTTAGCAAAGGGCCTGACATCTAACAACTAGGCTGAGTTTCAGACAGGTAGCCCTTAAAGTCCAAGAATACAGATTCGAGATTGATTTCTGGTATCAATTCTTCAGAGTGTCCTTGAAGACTCAGTAAGGTGATGAAGTGCTATGTTAACCCATTTGCCATGAACTTGTCTTCATGATAATATTCTCCAGATAATATTATTCACTCTATTCTTATATGTGTCACAGTACAGACATTTTAAGACCGTTTGCCTCAGGTAGGACATTGATTGAGTCTGAATCTGTGACATAACAACTTCAAATGTGAGAAAAATGATATGAAATGTGTGATATGTTTTAAATTTGCATTTATTTAAAACAAATCTGCATATTGATTCACAATGAAAATTTAAATTGTTTCAAGACACAAGCTGTGAGATAAGGTTTGATACATGAGGGAGGAAAGCAGATGCAGTCAGTCTTCATGTGGGTTAGCAAGGGGATGGAGGAGGGGCATGCAGGCTTTTCCAGAGAGGAAAATGGAGAGGCAATACATATGTTAGACTTTCTTTGTATACGAGATAAATTCTGAGTGTAAATGTGAATGTGGGATTTTACTCTTCTCAAGATTGCAAGGGTCTTAGAGAGTAGCCACATACCTTTAAAAGCTACGTGGGTAGAACATTATTTGTGGTATTTTACAACTATTTGCAAAATTATTTGTAATTATTTATAAACAGCCCAACTGAGGCTGGAAAGATGGCTGGCTCAGTGGTTAAGACTATGTCCTTCTTTTCCAGAGGACCTGACTTCCTGTTAGGAAGATTCACATGTTAGGAGATTCACAACCACCTGTAACTTCACCTCCAGTGGTCCCAATACCCTCTTCTGACCTCCATAGATACCCACATAAGCACATGGCATAACTCACACAGATACACACAAAAATAAAACTGAAAAATTAAGAATACTGCCAGTGAGGGCTCTTGATTTATTGAAGTGCATTGAATTATAGAATATGTAAAAATATGCCATAAATAGTAAAGAATTGTAAAACAAATGAACTCGGAATAGATTTAGTGCAAGGAACGGGGGTTATGGTCCCTTCTCTGTGTCCACTGCTTGACTATCTTGTAAGTAGAATCCAAGGGCTAGCACGTATGCATGATCGTTGTGACAATTGCATCATGTCAGAGACGGGATTGCATTCAAGGTCTTCTAATATCCATGTCAGTGTTGTTTCTCCAATCCTACATTTGCAAATGAACCAAAGTCAACAAGACAGGTCAGCAAATTAGGTTTCGATTGTTTCTGTTGCATAACAGCTCAATCTGGCATGTTTTCTCGCTGGATTCTTCCTGCCAGTTGGCCTCATATACCTTGGTCATTAAAAGAAAATCCTATCTCAGCAGCTGCAAAAATATKTGAATTATAAGTGTGCCTCTTTAACTTAGATTCGCACAATTGTGATTTGTTTGATTTGGGAGTAAATGTAAATTGTTTAAAACAGTGGTTCTCAACCTTTCTGAGGCTTCAACCCTTTGATACAGTTCCTCATGGTGCGATGACCCCTAGCCATAAAATTATTTCTGGTGCTACTTTATAAATGTAATTTTGCTACTGTTGGGGAACATAACGTGAATATTTGTGTTTTCCAACATCTTTAGGCAACCCCTATGAAAGGGTCATCCAATGACCCCCAAAGGGTTCGCAACCCACAGGTTGAGAATCACAGATTTAAAATAAATGTGATCCGTACATAGAAATTACGACTGAATATTATTTATTTGTTTCTCAGGTAAAAGACAATGCCATGGTGAGGCAGGACATCTCAGATTTTATTGGAACACAAAACAGTAGCATGATTTGGACAGAGAGATTTGATCACAGGTTGAAAATGAGGGGAGAAAAGTGATAGTCTTATAAAAAATCATGGAAGCACGCACAGCAGATAGGACTACCATAAACAGTAAATGGCCAAAAGACTTTTAGTCATGAAAAGACAGACTCCAAATTCTTCTTTAGAAAGATCATTACAGCCTCAGTTATAAGAAGCCTGAAATATCCCAATGCAGCAGTGCAGGGGGTATATCATAACAGGGGTATATCAGAACAGGGAAGTGGGAAGGGGTGAATAGGGGAACAAGGGGAGGGAGAAAGACATATGGGACATCTGGGGGGCAGGGAAACCAGAAAAAGGGAAATGAAATGTAAATAAAGAATATATCCAATAAAAAAAAAAGAAGCCTGAAATACATTACCCTGAGAGCCACAGAGACCAGCTTAATGGAGAGTTCAATGCCAGCCAAGGACACTGAAGCATCAGCCCTTCCCTGGGTAAAGACATCAGGAACAGAAAAGAACTAAACCTGGAATGAARACASTGACCAGGAGGGAGGGGAAAGCTATAAATCAAATTAATCACACCAAACATGTCAAAACCTGAAACCTAATATGGATTCATAAAGGTTGTAAGCTCAAATGTGCTTCCGTCTAGCCAGCCTGAACTTTCTAAAGGGAACAGAAGCACAGGGGAGGCAGAGGTGATTGGTGGAGGAATAGAGGTGAGCAGAGGCCACTGAGGTAATAGAGAAATAGAGATTGCATTGTGTGCGTTCGTGGGAGGACAAGAGAGAGCAATCAACAAAAGAAAAGCTGCAAATGTCCTCTCTGCAGAGCTAAAATACAGAAAGTCTATCCTAGTTACAAAGTCCTCGTTTAGCTGGGTTTGTATCAGTGATTTGTAATTTCATCTTAGTAGGAAAATGTCTTATCTGAAAACACACTTGGGAATTAGTAACTTAAATTTGCAATTATATAAACATATTATCCTAGTTCCCTGAAAAAAATGCATTTTTAGCCTCATTTTCCTTTTCTCTTTTCTGCCCCATTTGTTGAAGATATTTGGCTTTTTGTTTTAGAAATTTTCAAAATCAGCTTTAAGTATATATTAGACCAGCCATGTGAGTCACAAACTATAGAGTATAAATTTCTGAATCAAGAATTAACTTGATAGAAAGTGATACATGTTACAGTGCCTTCCCATTCACAAGCACCAATTTATTTTCGCTCTGTGTGTCTAATCCTCATCTATGAGCCACTTCCTCAAAACTATGTGGTTCTTCATCTCTCTATCAGAAGCATGGAGTCTCAGGGGTGTATTAATAAGAAGAAAACCCTAGCAAAGTCTCTCCTCCTCCTCCTCCTCCTCTTCCTCCTCCTTCTTTGTGATAGCAGAGCAACACACAGGCAATATATTCATTCGTCCTTCTGACTGTAGCAGCAGTGATCAGAATATGTATGTGTATGTGTGTGCATGTGTATATGTGTATATATACATATACACAAACATCTAGTATTGATGGCTGCTGTGGGTATAAGGCTTGTTTGTATGATAACGTATATATTTTACATTCTTCCTTCAAACAATGTCCTCCCTGTTAACATTAGTGACTCCATGATCAGAGTCATCACAAGTCCAGGAAGTGAAGGTGTGGTAAAATGGTAAATGCTGAGGTCTTCCAAACAGCCCTTAAGGCCGTGGAAAAGAACTCTAAAAACATAGGTTCGAAAATACATAATTTCTCTAAAAATTAGGATGCAATATGAATTCTACGAGGGGCTTCGCAAATCGAAAGGAACAAAAGCAGCTGTGCTGTGAGACAACTTATCAGAAAGATACTAAGGAAGGAGATAAAGAGATTTAAGGATTGGTGATCAAAGGAGATCCCACCCAGCTAAGTTGTTTTGTTTATGCTTACGAAGACAGATTTGTGAGTTCAGGATCAGTCTTGGACAGAACAAGGTTAGGCCCAGATATGGTAGAAATGGTAATTTCAGGACTGGGTCTCACCCAGTTAGTTTATCATCTGTGCTTAACAGAAAGAGGCAGATCTCTGAATTCTCTTGCTATATTAAAATAAAAGGTGTGCTTACTGTTTCTTAAGAATTAAGAGGCTGGGGTCATGGGATATTGATTCATATGACAATCAAAAGAAACCTCTAGTAAATGACTGGATTGATACATAAAATAAAAGACTTGGCTTATGATCTGCAAGAGATCAAGCTATCCAGAGAATTTTTTAGAATAAAAAGAGAACTGTTTAGAGAACTGTCTTGAACAGAAAAGAGAGAGACAGCTGTCTGGAGATCTCCAGAGAGAACAGAACAGGGAAAAGGCAATCTGGAAAGATATCTAAGCAAAACATAGGTCATCAGCTTGGACCCACAACTTGACTTTGAGTCATCTGTTTCACTCCTCCCAGACACCCCTTTCTCACAACCCCTCTCTAAGGCAGGGCTTGCTCTTGGTAGGATTATATGACTTTCTCAGGGTTACCTGGTTTGTACCTGGCTCCCAGGAGCCAATCCCTTCTGCCACAACCAGGTGCACTGAGACAATGTTCATTTGGCTGCATACCAGAATCACCTGGAAAGCACTTACAAGACACAGCTCTTAAGCCCCATCCGCCAGACATTCAAATTTTTGAGTTCTACATCTTTAAAACTATGATTCTGTGGTAAAGTCAAATTCTTGAACTACTTATAGATTGGACAGCAGGTAGGATTTAAAGATAAAGGCCAGGAGGTAGAATCTGGCCCTTCTTTAACCAATTCTATGGTTTTTTTGGTCAAGGTATGTAGTCTCCTGAAATCATTTTAATCTAAATGAGGATGTATCACCAACCAGAGTACTAAGTGAGGTCATTGTTGTGCAGCTGGAGACTGCTGTAGAAATGTGGAAGACCTTGAAGATAGTTAGATGGCACTGGTATACTGATTTCCAGGAAGATGAGGGAAGGGTGGGGAAGAAAAAGGAGAGTAAGATGAAGGAGGATAGCACAGTAGTTGGATGCCTACCTAGCATCCCCAAGGTCCTGGCATCCATCCCCAGAACTGCACACCAGAACCAGAACAAGAATGTCTACAACTACTCTCAATACCCTCACGTCTCAGTTGAAACGTTAGTAACCAGAGGGATTAGGACCCAGCTCTACACCAAAGACAGCCCTTTACATGGAATCTAGACTCCCTTGTGAGATAATCACCACCCTTTACTTTCCCTTTTCTTCCAAAACACAGCAGCCCTCTCTAGCGGGGCTTTCAGAACGTTTTAGGAAAACACTCCATTGAAAATGATCTAGTCCACCCTCAAGACACAGGGTTGAACTGAGCTACGAGCTTCTCCCAGGGCTTCACAGTTAGTGAACAGCAGCCGAAGGTCAGGGAGTGGCCGTGTTTATCAACATTATGAAAATATGTTCTCAGTGTTATTTCTTCAGCACATCCCACGGGCTAAGATTTTTGTCCAGTTTTAATTCTGTCATYGATATTATGAAAGCAATGTAGTTAGTGACTATACCTTTCAAACTACACTCCCACTCCCTCCCTCCCAATAATCCTCCCCTGGGGCTCACTGTGAGGGTGTGTATTCTCACCTTAGGTTGAAAAACACCAGAATGTTTAGTTGCTTGCATTTGCATTAGATGTAGATAGGAGGCAAGGCAAGAATAGGAAGGCAAGTTTGAATATTTAAGGTCAGAGGCTCTGAAGCCAGCAGTGCATGAGCTACAAGCTAAGCTTCATCATTGGTTGGTATATCACTTGAAGCAAAATTAGAAGCCTCAGCTGAAAGCAAGACACCATTGCTGAAAATAACACACACACAACTCAATGAACACAGAGAAATAGAGTCTATCTAGAGCCTTCACCCCTACTGGCTAATAAGACTCTCTCAGGGAAGGGGTGAATGGGGGAACCGGGGGAGGGAAAAAGACATATGGAACATCTGGGGGGCGGGGAATCCAGAAAAAGGGAAATGAAATGTAAATAAAGAATATATCCAATAAAAAAAAAGAAAACTATACATTTATCAATGGGAGATAGCTTCTGGATGGGAGCATGCACCTGCTTCTTTCAACTCTAGGACCCCATCTGGTGCAGAGCCTTTAAGGCCCTGCACATGCTGTCTGGGTCTCTGTGTGTTC
Organism: Apodemus speciosus; assembly: GCA_002335545.1. Taxonomy (NCBI): domain Eukaryota; kingdom Metazoa; phylum Chordata; class Mammalia; order Rodentia; family Muridae; genus Apodemus; species Apodemus speciosus. The sequence continues at coordinate 34,580 of BDUI01002604.1, read as the reverse complement.
ATATATACCCTCGTGGTGTTGTGCTTAAAGGGCCTGGWTTCCATCTCTGGCTCTTCCTACCTCCTCTTCCGTGGGGTTTCCTGAGTCCTAAAAAGAGGGATTGATGGAAACATTCTGATTAGGGCTGAGTATTCCAGGGTCTCTCACCCTCTGCATTTATTTYTAGCTATGGATCTTTGTATTTGTTTCCTTCTGTTTCAGGAGAAAGTTTCTTTGGTGATGGCTGAAGAAGGCACAAACCTATGAATATAGAAGAATGCCATTAGGAGTCATTTAATTACTGTTCCTTTTGTAGAACAGTAGTATTTGATTTTCCCCTAAGTCCCTGGGCTCTCTAGTCTCAAGTTCTTGGTCACCCAAGCAGAGCTGAAAATGGGTTCCATCTCATGGAGTAGCCCTTAAATCAAATCAGATATTGATTGGTTTTATGTGACTATCACACTAGTATATYTCACAGGCACGACGCCATTGTAGGTCTAAGGATTTGTAGCTGGATTAGCGTTTGTGTTTCTGCTTCAGTATCTTGCAGAGTAGTTTCCAGTACTAAACACTAGTCAGAAGGGGTGAAGCTTGTAGGGGTGTAGGCACCAGCTTGACTTC
>BDUI01002603.1:42885-55561 GCA_002335545.1 Apodemus speciosus | reverse complement strand
GAAATCGGGTGTTCTGGCTGGCTACAGCTCTCCAATGTCCCCTGCTGTTCTTCCTTCTGAGGCTGAGCATCAAGGCCATTAGTCTTCCGTCTGCGACTCATTTTGTWTTCTTACACCTGGACCTTCCCGACTCCATCACKCCTCATGAATGTGGGTGGCRCAGGTCATCGCCTGTCACCTTTGTCCTAAGTTCTCGTCTGAGGCGRGGGCTGGAAATGAGGCTTTCAAGGACAGAGGGATGAGCGACTCTGGGCCTTGTGAAAGCTGCTCCCAAGACCCCTCAAGGCTGGGTGGGATGAAGAATCTGCTAGGGCACGAGAGGCAAGGTGGTCCAAAGGAGGGGAGCTGGGAAAGAAAGCACGGCGACACAGGAATGGCGTATGGATAAAGCACGGTGTGCAGAGGCTGCCACAGAGGTGCTTGGGAACCCCGGCAAGCAGAGCAAGGACATTCGTGCCCCTCCAGCCATGCCATCTGCTGACCGTTGCCTCCTGTGGGTTATGATGCCATAAAGCACTAGCGTCCCTCAGCGTTTGCAACTAAGGAATGCTTACGCCATTGCTATGCTTCAAGCTGTTGCCCTGCTCTCCCCTGCGGCTCTCCTTGCTGCCTCCTCTAGCTGAAGAGGAGGATAACTGGATCGCTAAGAGCCCAGCGCTTGAAGAGCTGGCTAAGCACCTGAGAGTGCTTGGTGTTCTTCTAGGGGACCTGAGTTCAGTTCTCAGTACCTATGTTGAGTGGCGCACAGTCTCCTGTAACTCCAGCTCTAGGGGATCTGATACCTCTAGCCTCCACAGGCATCTGTGCTTACGTATGTGTGCCTATACACACAGATACACACACACACACACACACACACACACACACATACACACACACAATTTTAAAATTAATTTTAACAACAAAAGTATCTGGAATCAGGTTTCAATCCCCAAGTCTGTTGTTCAGTGGGTATGTTCTAGAATGCCCGGATTAACTTCTCTGAGGCTGTTCCCCTTCAGTAGAATGAAGTACAGAAGCTCGCTGCATGGTGAGAATCATGGGTGTGAATTTGCACATCAGGGCTGAACAGTGTGGAGGAGCTCACAGCAGTGAGCTCAATGTGGGGAGGTTTTTGACAATCCTTTATAAGGATGAACCATTATCCAAGGTGTGGTTTCAGAGCCGGGAGTGGTGGTTCACACCTATAACCTCAGGGCTTGGGAGGCTGGGCTGGAGGACTGAGGTCACAATCTGCCTGGGTTGTATAACAAGACCCTATTTAGAGAAAGCAAAGGAAGAACGGAAAGGAGACAGAAAAAAGAAAAAAAATATTAAAAATGTTTTCTGAGTCCTGCTGTAGACTAGTATAGTATAATTCAGTGCGTTTCATGTTTTTATTACATTTTTGTGTATCTGATATACGTGTTGGAGGAGCAGGACATCAGAGGATAGCTTGCTGGGGTCGGTTCTCTCTTTTGACTATGAAGTTCTGAGGGATCAAACTCACGTTACCAGTCTTGACAGCAAGTGACTTTTCCCTGCTGAGCCAACTTAGCAGCCCTCAGTAGGTTTCTATAAATATGGGGGAAATGCACCCTGCACCCTTCCCAGTAGGTCAGTGGAAACGCCTCGGGAGTCCAGAGGGGAAGTGTGACGTTAAGATGGGCTGTGCTGTCATCCGGGGCGGTGGGCAGCCCGGGTGCTGGAGAACTCCTGTTGGGGAAATGGGCTCTAGGAAAGGCAGGCGCAGTCTGGGGGATTTCAGATGGAGCTGCCAAGGAGGAGAAGAAGGAGCATATCTTCAGCCATGCTCCTCTCTGGGCCCTTCACATCAGCCTTGGACATCTTGTTTCCCCATTGTGGGAAGTTTCACAGATGGAGAACTAGACGGGTCTGAGCGATCAGCCCGCCCAGTCATAGGACTCTTGTCTTGCCTCTGCCTTACCTCAGAACTGTGCACTCTGCCTCTCTTTGATTCTTGTTTTATCCTTCTCCCTCCTGCCTCAACCTCCTGAGTGTTGGGATTACAGATATATGTCACCACATCCATTGGCATGCACTTGACTAACGTGTAGACTATTGTGGCATCATGAAGGGCATGCCTCACCCTTCTTTGTCCCCTTTGTCACATCTGTGGTAGGTGATAACCACAGTACAATCGTACCCAGAGTTCATGGTGAGGCACTGCTGGTGGTGCTCCATTCAGGCCTTGGAGCAACCCTGCAAGATGGAGGTTTAGTAGCCCTATTTGCAGAGGCAGCAGATTGAGCATCTAGCCAATGCACCCCTCAACAGGCAGCAGCAGATGGGGCTGAAATCTAAGTGCTGGTGACTGCACGGCCCATGTTCGATATAAGGGCACAGTCATGCCACCTGCAGCATCCTGAGGACAGCGATGGATTTCTTATGACCTAGTTAGGAAGAAGTTAAGGAGATTGCTTAGGTACTCAGGGGGTGCTGCATATGTCTGAACAAGTGCTTTTCAAGGCGGGAATGATGTTGTATGTGGTGAGCTGATGGGCCATACTCTTGCAGGCCGGCTCCCTGTGATACCAATGCCACAGTGACTTGAAGCATGAGAACTATTTTGTCAAAACTAAAACCCCTTAAGCTATTAAGCTCATACCACCCTGACTTTATGTATGAAGAAATTGAGGCACAGGGACAAAAGGCAGACTTGTCCAGTGTTACGGAGCAAACATATCAGGCTAGCTCATGGGCTTTTTAATGAATGGTGGGGTTTCAAGGTTACACTGACAACTTATGGAGGTACACTTGGTTTGGGGGCATGGTGTGTGGCATGGGTTAGCTACTGGGTTTGTTTCCCCACTGCATCTTGGAGATGAGTCTGAGGTCCAGAAGTCTTTTGGATTCTGTTCAAAAACATCTGAAAACAGCATGTTGGGTTATCTGAGATGTCCTGTGTGGGCAGCGGTTGCCTCTGGTCCCAGAATACAGACCCTAGCCAGAGCTATTTGCATGGCATTCCTCAAGAAAGGAGGCATCCACCTTTACTGGACTGTCCAGGTCTGGATGGGCTAGCATCGCCTCTTCATCTCCTTCCTGAAGATCCAGCATGCTTCCCAGAGTTGGAGCTCAGTGTCATGTTCTAGCTGATATGTTCATTAATATAAGAAAAGCTGCCTGTAATCCCAGCACTTGGGAGGCAGAGGCAGGCGAATTTCTGAGTTCGAGGCCAGCCTGGTCTACAGAGTGACTTCCAGGACAGCCAGGGCTACACAGAGAAACCCTGTCTTGAAAAAACAAAAAAAACAAAAAAAACAAAAACAAANNAAAAAAAAAAAACAAAAAAAAAGAAAGAAAAGCTACTGGTGTCCTCTATTCCCAAGGTGAAAACTTCTCCTAATTTCAGCACAATTTACTTAGTTCTTTCCATGGTCAGGGAGGCAGGCACTGTTGACCKGGTCTCATAATCAATGGATTTGGGTGACCACATTACAGATCCCAGGGGAAGCTGTGATGCACCACAGATGAAGTCCTTATAGTGCTATCCAATAGGGACATGCCCAAAATGGTCACGATGGGCCACAGGGCTTTTCTACCATTGGCATCTCCCTCAGAAGGCATCTGACACCACAGAGGCCAGCACTCAGTATCTTCTGGGGTCCTCTGAGAAACCTCAACCTCAGAAGATGCTTCTCCAGGGGAAAGGGATGCAGGAGAGTGCTCTGCCACACATACATTGCTTCATAAAGCTGGTGGAAAGCACATATTTGACCCTGTGCCAGTGAAGACACTGGACAGTGTGGCCCTCAGTAATCATGTAGTGTGCAGCCTTCAAGGACAGGTAAGCCACGCAGCCTGAGGGGAGTGAGCGCCCTCAGGTAGGCAGCTGCAGTTGAGTTCCCAGATGTTCATTTGCAGATCAGTAATGAAACAGATGAGCACATTGGAGCCTGAGGACTTCTAGGGTCTTTAGAATGATAGAATTCAGTGCATTGGACCCTGGGGGCATCTTCGTTTTTTTAAGGTAAAACTCTTACAAGTCACAGAAGACCATACAGTTGGCCCAAGGCTGTCCATGGGCCAGATGCAATTAACTTGTAGCATTTAAATAAATTCATGTGTGTGCCCTCAGTGAGGAGCAGTGTGTGGATTCAAGGGCAAGACCTTGGTTGTAGTTCTGAGCACACAAGGATTGCTCATTCATACCATGGAAAATTAGCTGAGGTTTGGATACTATTTCTTCTCTCTAGACCAGTGGTTCTCAACCTTCCTAATGCTGCAACCCTTGAATACACTTCCTCATGTTGTGGTGACCCCTCCCCCAACCACAAAATGACTTTTGTTGCTACTGCACAACTGTAGTTTTGCTACTGTTATGAGTCTTCTTGTAAATATCCTTTATCCAGAATAGCTGATATTTGACCCCCACAGGTTGAGAACCACTGATCTAGACACAGTGGAAGCTCCAGCAGTTTCTTGTGGATTAAAAAGAATATCAAATGTTTGTTAAGAATACTCTAAGTCTTGAGTGAACAAGGCTGAATGAGAACTCGTTACCTCCCAGGAGGGAAGGTGTCACAGTGGAGGATTAATAGGGAACCTGATCATTGAGGCAACTTTGTGATTTTTCTTATATCCATGTTTTATACAGCTACGAAATTCATCATACTTGCCTCTGCCCTTGGCTTCCTTTCTTGGTTCTAAGGGCACCAGATCACTAAATCATATTGATGAACACCTCTAATCTCTCATCCAGTTATCGGCCAAGACTGCTGATAACCTCTGTACAGACAAAAAAATTTTTTTTCTGCATAAACAAACACGAGTGTTGTGTGTTCCATGAAACACAAATTGCAAGTGAATTCGTAGGGTTTGTCTTTCACCCCATCGGATTAGGACACTGCCTGTGGGCTGTGCTGGTGCTGGCTGGTGCTACCCTTGCTGATCTTTTGCTTGTAGCTCTGTGTATTCTGAAGCTTTCTGTCTGCATTCTCCCATGCTGACTTTGCTGACCTTTATCTACATCAGCGGTTGGCCAAGCGTGGCTTCCGCAGATCTGACCCACTGCCTGTATCTTTAAGCTGCCCCTGGCCACTCCAGAGCTGTCATAAATGGAGGGACTGAGGAACTGCAAGAGTCTGAGAAGCCACAAGACTTTCCTTGTAGGTCAAGCATTCCCTTATCTAAAAACCCAAAATTCAAAAGACTCCCAAATCCAAAGCTTTCTGGGGACTGATACGACAGTTGAAGAAATTCTATATTGTCCAATTCTGTTTTGTGTAAAACTTTGCTGAAATATATAAAATTACGTTTAGGATGTGCATTTAAGGTGATTAAGAGCATAGCTGAATCTAGTCTTTAGTCTTGGTCCCATATCCAAGCTAACTCGATGGGAACCATATGTATAAACATCCCAAATATGTATATAATCTGAAATCACAAGTAGTCTGGTTGCAAACATTTTAAGTAAGGTTTGATACTCAGCCTCTACTCATGCGCTAATCCTTTATAAAACACTTAGGGCTCCATAGGCTAGTCCAGTCTTCTAACCTGGACCTATGTAAAACATTTCCCTTTTAATAAGAAATGACTCAAAACTGATGCCTTTTAATGCATGGGCTATTGCAACCACTGAGAAGCAACAGTGACTGTGAAGAATCCTTCACACATGCACACACACACACACACACACATACATTAAAAAATATATAACTCATAAGTATGCATCTATACTCAAACTCACATAAACATACATACATACAAACATATATATGCAGTTGTTCACATACACACATAGGCACATATACACATGTACATATACATAAACTAATTATATGTATGTATATATACACATAAACATACACATGCATACACGATTATACACACATTGCATATTCATACAGACACCTATATATACATGTCCACAAATGCCAAGACATATACCCATACATGTACACATAGATACACATACCCATGCACAGGCATACATATACATATACATAAAGATGTATACATATACACAGGCACATATACACAAATAGATACAATCACACATATACACACACATAAGCACCCACACATATACACATACATGTGTCCACATAGGCACTCACAAACACATACTACGTATTCTGGCTCCTTACCCAGTACTTCCCATATCCAGATGCAGTTTTGTGTATTTAAAGGTTAGTTTGTTATTTTGGCAGTGCTGGGGTTGCAGCCCAGACAGAGCCTTAAGTACTCTAGGAAAACTACTCTACCACAGAGCTCCTATCCAAGCCCAGCACTCATTTTCTAGGGAGCCTGATCGATCCTTCTGTCTGCACCAGTGAGTGCTAGCCATGCACCCACTGTGCACTGCATACCAAGTGGGGGCTGTTTTCAATGGCAGGTGGCACAGAATGTGGAACCTTTCCTTTCCTGCAGAGGGAAATGGATGGATGGATAGATAGATAGATAGATAGATAGATAGATAGATAGATAGATAGATAGATAGATAGATAGATTAGATAGATTAGATAGATTAGATAGATAGATAGGAGAAATGCTTAAGGACTGCCCGGGTTTGGTCGAAGGATGCTGAAGGGACTCCCCAGAGAGAGCATGGGACAGACAGTTGATCGAGGGTCAAGCCACATGTTGTAATTCTCCAGGTGGGGAGGCCCTGGTGAACTTAGCATTGCAAAACCAGGGTGAGAGTTGATGACTGGCAGACAAGATGAGCAGAGAATTGAATCACACCTTCTGCACTGTGCAGAGGGGTGGGACTTAGTTCTAAGGACAAGGAGACCTTTGGAGCAGAGGAACATGGCTGACTCTCTGCCAGTTGTTAAGGGGTTGTTGGAGGACAGGCTTAGGGCATCGCTGCTCACAGATGACCGGGAAGGCAATGGCGGAGGGGTGAGTCAGACAGAGCCTACGCCCACATAGAGGCTGAGCCCCTGCTGCCTTCCACCTTCTAAGCAGGGGTGGGTAGCCCTGCGTCTAGTCTGGACGTTGAGTTTTCAGCAGGCAGCTGTGCTGTCCAGCAGAYTGAGTCAACCCGCAGGCTGTCCCGATGCCTCTTCTCCGCCTGGCGTCCTGTCTTTCCCTGTTTCTTCTGTCCTTCACAGTGGGTGATTTATGGATTTTTGCCCCTCGTTTCCTGGTCTCCAAGAGCAGTGGTTGGGAGGGGAGGACCTAAAAAAACAATTGTGGTCCTTTCCCACCTCCCCCACCGCCCCTTCAGAGGAAGCTGCAGGATTAGCTAGGATTTGAAGAAGAATCCTGTCTTTTCACTGCTCCGGGACTCTGTTGTTATTCTTTTCAAAGGCCCAGGACACCAAGGCAGGGGAAAAAAGTTAGAGAAAAAAAAGCCACACACACACATACACACACAGACAGACAGACACCCTCACCCAGAAACAGCTGCAAACAGCCTTGAATTGAGTTTGTTTTCTTTCTCTTCACCCCATTCAGCCACCAGGAGAGGAGCTGGAGGGGACACAAGGACTCCCAAACAGACTGTGTCTGGTCGGGAGGTTAGAAGCAGTGAGGCAAATGACTGAGCAGCGCCTCCTTCGCTCACTCTTAACCCGTTCCGTCCGCACACCAGCCCACGAGGAAGGTGCTGCCGCTTTCTCAGGCTGTCAGAGCCCACGGGGGTCTGGAAGGAGCAGGTCCACAGGTGCACRCTTTGGAGACTGAGCTGCAAATGGAGACAGCCCAGGGGCGCGGGAGACTCTGCTCTCCCTCCCACCGCTGAAGCAGAGCTGCCAGCAAGACAGGGAGTCCCGCATGGCGATCTATGCACCAGGAGCGCCCAGTAAAGTGCCTAATGGGTTTAGTGAGGCATGAAGGAAGAGAGAAGGGGGCAGGGAAGTTAAAGGGAGAGACATGCAAAGGAGCAGAGGACCGGGGGCTCAGAAAGAGACCCTGCCTTCCAGCCCTCAAGCAGCCTTGATAGTGGGACCGACTGCCCCAGTGGCGGACGATATCTGCTTTCAGAGAGGAAACTGGAGCGATCATGAGAGGCATGCAGAGGACCCCAGCAGCTGCCATAGAAAGGTCCCAGCCAGGGGCCCCCATGGGGATACAAGGACAGAAGCCACACCGCAGTTCCGGGTGCTACTCTCACTGCTGCAGTTCGGGAGAAGGGGTAGATCGTGACATTAAGTCAAAAGAGTCCAGCATCCGATTCAGCCCTTTCTCTGGGGCTGAATGGCTGTGCTTCACCTTTAGCAGGGCTCTGGCAGCAGCGAGGGGACTTGGAAGGGAGGAAACTTCGCCACTCAGTAATACTGTCTTTATTAAAGCACAAAGGCCCCCCAAAGTCCGAATGATTGCTGGGGGAGCAGAGGGGGTGTTCTGCAGGCCCAGCCAGCTCTAGAGAAAGCCTGCAGGAGCTCAAGTGGGGTCTGGAGTCCAGGGTTGGGGGATGGGGGAGAAGGCACCGTTAACCCTTTCCAGTTCTTCCCTGACACCTGGCGCTGTGTGGAATCCAAACCCTGTATGGAATGGTGGATATCCTGGGGGCACACAGCACCATCCTGCAAGGTGGACACAGAACAACTGGAAAGGCTCTTTTTCCCAGTGGAGACGGACACTATGCTATTGGGAAACCAAGACAGAAACATGGGGAGCTTTTGCTCTGCACCCACACGATGTTAGTATTGTCTGAAGCGCAGGGGACGGCAGAGGTGACAGTGTCCATGCAGTAAGCAGATGTCAGGAGTCCTGCCTTTCCACTTTCAACAGTGTTATCAGTCCAGACTCACTTTTCTCTTCTGTCAAGGGGATTTAACAAGTGCAGAACCTCAGATGTGTGTATAGTACAGGGAAGGAGGACACTGGGTGTCACCATGTCTGGATAGAGTGACTTCTGGGCCAGCTCTGTGGATGCAGTAGACTCAGAGTAAAGAAATGCCAGGGAGGTACTAAGGGTGAGTCATAATGTTTTCTAGGGAGCTAACAGTTGGGTGTTCAAGTCACAAGTGTCACAGTGGGTGTAGGTGTCACCCCCCACACCTCCGTCACCTGCAGACCATTGGCCAGTTCACTCTGTGGTGGGTGGGACCTGCTCCATTCTCTCTGGGCCCTTACTATATGCCCCCGTTTCAGCAGCATCATTGCACTACGATTAGCCCGTGCCCACTTAAAGAACAACTGTGTGCCACACAATGACATTGTAGTCAGTGAGGGATCACACAGCAGTGGTGCTAAAGATCAACAGTGAACTGGAAAGTTCCTTCCAGTGTCATCAGAGGCACTGTGATATCACAGCACAGGTGATCCTTCCCTGCTGGTGCTGACGCTGGCGGGACACAGTGGTTGCCCTAGCTGTATAAAGTTTATTGGGCACTTACTGTCAGTGAGGAGGTGATGAGGATGCACAGGACTGCTTGTCTCCTATACTGCACTTTTGATAGTGACTTAGGGTATGGTCATGTTCACAGATCCAGGGTAACTATAAGACAGCCTCCTCTTTCCTTCCTCCTTGTAGACAGTGAGCAAGGTTGACTCCGTGCAGGTCAGGGGTGCTGAGAGCAGCCATGACTTTGTCACACAGATGCACCAAACAGTGACCTGACTGGTTGAGTGGTCCATTGAACATGTGACACCTGTCTGTGCAAAAAGACCTGCCGGACTAAAGTTGATGAGAAACGGCGTTTCCTGGGYGGTTGGACGTTTGTCCACCCCCACGCTTCCTGTACCTACAGAGGCTCAGGAATGCTTTCTTGGGGAAGAAGATGAACATGGGAGTCACGTTTGTGACTCCGAGTGAGTGAGCCCCTCGAGAACCAGCTTTCGATGGAGGGCGACCACGGATGGAGGCGGAAGCATGGGGAAATGCCATGGAAGCCACCTGGCAGCAGGCAGACGGGCTCCAAGGTCAGGCTCTTCCTGTTTTCTAGACCCCCACCCCCACCCCCACCCTGTGTTTCTGACGTGGAAACGTGGTGCTCTACTGTCATCATGCGATTCAGCCTTTCCAGTAGGTGTTCACGTGAATGTAGGCAAATCTACTTTAGGAATGGCTCTAAGGTCTGCAGAGGTAAGTGGCAAACAGAGTCGCACAGCCAACAGATGAGCCAYGGTGCAACCTGTCTGCCACAGGGCATTGCAAGCCAGGGCACCACCGGTCCCCTTACTCATCAGCACACAGAGGAAAGCAGAGACCAAATATCCTGTCTCTGGCTCCTGGCAAATGTGGTTTTGGAATGTAATACTGTCCTCCAAGGTGACCGCTGGGCTTTCTGTGCCTCTTGGGATATAAGAAAACCTACCTTATTATGAGGTCTCCAGAAAGTGTTACATGTAAAAATACCCAAGGCTTGTATGTGGCAGACACKGTGACTGGAACTGTGAGTTCTCTGCCTTGCTGAGCTCATTCTCTGACTCCAAGTAGGTGAGTAAGCTTGAGGCCCTCACCTGCAGATATTCACAGCGACCCTGTTGTAAACAACAGTTCTCCACAGACCAGTCATTGCAGTTTGGGTCAGGACATTACCAYGGCATTGGGAAGGCTGGAAAAGCCTCTTGAGAGAAGCGTCATAGAGGACGACAGCCAGGTGGTGAGACYGGAGCCSTGGAGAGCCATYGATGATGGCTCTTAAACAGAAGTGTATTTTTGGAAAGTGGAGACTGCCCTGACTGGCTTCACACTGTGCCCTGTACTGTGACAGCAGCTGTCTTCCTTCCTGTTTAACAGCCTCAGGTATGTTAGGAACAAGAACCCCCAGTGAGAACACTGGGGCAGACCATTTTTCACTCTGCAAAAGCCAGCAAAGTCTTTATCCCATTAAATCGTTTTTTGTTTGACCCAGCGTGTTGATCCRAACACTAGGAAGAGCCTGCTATAGGCCAGGCCTGCTGGTCCAGATGCTTAGGGCTTCTTAAGCCACTCACAGCTGCAGGGCCTCCTGCTCATAGCAGGGGTTTATAGCACACTGTGACCAGCCTGAGATGCCAGTCATACTTGGTCAGACAGCTCAGATCGATTGCAGAAAACAAACCTCCCTGTGCTGCTGCATGCAGAAAAAGCCAAAGACAGCAGCTTTTACATAYAGCACATCTGTCAAGGTGTGAGAATTCTCCAGMGGTTAAGCCAACACACTGAGTCCCAGGAGCAGTGGTTCCACTGCGAGGAGCACGCRTGGGCGTGAGGCAAGATGGCAGCCCTGGCTGCTCAGRACCCTTGCTCTGGGGTTTCCATCTYGAAATAAGAGCTTCATGTAAGCACAGATATTAGTTTAGAGTCCCCACTATTGCAATGGTCATAAACATGGCTACCCAGGAGTGGTGCCTTGGAGAGGAGGGTTATGTTGGTGTTGGCATAGCAACATGATTTATTTGAAAGGATGATGTTTAGATAACCTACYTCACCTCACCTTGAGTGATGATTATATTTGTGGAAACCTCAGTTTTAATTAATATGAGAAAGAAAACAAAACAAAACAAAAAAAACCTTGGCTATGCAAGGCCCTGGATCCAATCCTTAGCAGCCACAAATAAACCATTTCAGTTTCTTGTAAAACAGACTTTTAGCTAAGTGGTTAGAACTTCTTGCTCGCGCATGGTTGCCAGGCCATTTGGAAACCTTGGGAAGCAGGGCTTTCTGCCATGGTTTGGTGGCACTGTAGTGTTCCTAGAAATCCTAGACCTTGGATTTTAATGCCGTGCTTTAGTCTCTGTGGTATAAGGAAATTCCCCATGTGTCTCTGGCTTAGCCCTTAGGAGGCAAGACGGACATTACTGTAACCACCAGCTTGCACTATACCACTTAAGATCCCTAAGATCTCCGCGGCGTTTATGGATGTGCACGAGCGTGTGTGATGAGACGCCAGCAGGAAGACGCACTTCAGGTCTCAGGGTGGAAAGGAAGCATATGATATTGCTTCATTGTTTAATGCAGCTGACCATCTTGAAGCAGAGTCCATCAGCAAGTGTTAGACACCTCTGTAGACCTTGAGACAGTACGTGGGTGGGCAAGCTTAGGAGAAGTCTAGAATGGAGCTGGTCACTGAAAGACCTTTTGACACTGTGTCRCAATGGCGTCATCTACAAATATGGCAGACCACATTCACAGCTATAYGGGGACCCATGTGGCCCAGAGAACCCAGCTTGGATATGACTGGAAGCCAAGTGGTGGCATGGCCTGGCTTCCTCCCTGTGGCGCCTCCAGAGCCGTGGTATGTGACTAGGTATAGGTGACCATGGAGGGACAGGCAGGGACACAAGGTGCAYTGAGGTGGAGAGAAGAGCATGGGRTTAGCAAGTGCCCCAGARAGTGGACCCTCCCCTCTGTTTGTGGTGGGTCTGGGAGGTAGAGAAATTAATGATGAAAYCAGGCTGCCAGCCAGATGACCAGAGCCAGATGTGGTGCCACTGGGGAAGAGGAGAAATGCGCTAGGAACAGAGACTAGAGATCATTCTCCCTTCTGAGTTCTCATCAAGATTACAGTGGCCAGTGAGAATACRTGGGGAGATGTCTGGGATGCCACTGAGGTGTCTAGGCTCGGGGGRKGGGGGRSAAGTGGCATGCAATCACCTYATATAGGTTAAGATTCTTTATCTTGGGCATGAAGAGGCATCAGGGCTCCCATGGACCCATAGGAATTCTTTAAAACTCAGATTTATATTTGGGTGTGTGTACTTTTCCACATACAGGGTCCAGAGATACCATCTGATTTTTATTTTGTGGCCTACTCTTAAAAAGAACTAGCTAACTGGCATATTTCACCTGAAC
>BDUI01002601.1:117679-130883 GCA_002335545.1 Apodemus speciosus | reverse complement strand
GTTAAGAGCAGCAACTGCTCTTCCAGAGGTCCTGAGTTCATTTCCCAGCAAGCACGGTGGCTCACAACCATCCGTAATGGAATCTGATGTGTGAAGCTACAGTGTACTCGTATACATTAAATAAATTAATGTTTAAAAATATTTATTTTATGTAAATGAGTACACTGTCTCTTTCTTCAGACACACCAGAAGAGGGCATCGGACTCCATCACAGATGGTTGTGAGCCACCATGTGATTGGTGGGAATTGAACTCAGGACCTCTGGAAGAACTGTCAGCGCTTTTAACCTCTGAGCCATCTCTCCAGCCCAAGGCACCTTCATTTTTACAAAAACCTTTTATAATAATTATCCCTGTTGACCTGGCTATATTAGATTTCTTACAAGATTTCAAAGCTAGTGGTGGCCATTTCCCATAACCTGTAGCAGCAGCTTGTGTTCTGAGGTAGCTGGAAGAGCTCAGCTGATGACGTTACTGTGAGTTGACTGGCACAGCTGCCCTCAAGTGTCTGCCTCAGATGGCTCCCAGGACTCCATGAGAATGGCAAAGCTTGCAAGCGCCCAGTCCCTCTCATACATCTGCACACCACCTGCACACCTCTCAGGGCTAAATCCTCTCTGCATTCCTTCTGCTGCTTACAGATGCTGTGTGAGTAGCTGCCATGCTCTACAGTTCAGAGCAATGATGAGAAAAGTTCTCTGACATGCTCAGGACAGGAGCAGACCTTTACAAACAAAACATTGCACTGCGGCGCGTAGGCCCATCACCGTGGAGTGTGGTTTGCCTGCTTTTGCGTATCAGAGATGTGAAATGTCAGTATTCTGGCTTTAAAAACTATCTTAGTTCCATTTCATTGGCATTTGAAATGTTAATGATAGCTATTTAAAACTTGCAAAGATATTCAGATAAAAATGTAGAGCTTCTTGTTAGGTTCTCTTTAAAGAAACAGTAATAAAACTTAACCTACCTATTATTTAGTATGGCTTTGTAGCATTCATTTTCCCTCAGGTATTAACATTTGAGGTGGATGGTGCCGATTTCTTTAGAGCCATTGAAAGTCAGTATCTTCATCATTTTTAAGGTTATCTAATATTTCAGATTAAATCTTAAACAAATTGAATAAATATGTTTCCTTAAAATATAAATATAAGACATTATAAAGAGAAGGTATATTATTGTATTTATCTTCATGTTAATTGAATTCTAATCTTTGTATATCCCAAGATGACTGAAAAATGTACAGTTTTTCCAGGGTATTTTGAGGTCCTTTGTACTCAGTAATCTGAGAAGCAATTGAGAAAATTTCTATATGAAATGAAAGTTTGTAAATGTGGGTAGGATGGATTCTCTGCAGTGACTAAAAGAGATGTGTTGAGCCCAGTCACAGAATAGTTCACCATTACTCTATCCCTTGGGGAGCAGAGCCGGAGAACTGAGTTTCTTTTCTATAGAGAAGCAGCAGCTTTCTGGGATCTGGGATCTTAGAAGGATTTACAGWTGCAGAGACCAGCGGGAAAAATGAGTGATAGGGGCCAGACAGCCCTTGACCTGCATAGTTAAGCATCCATGCTGGAGAGAGCACCGTGACAGCACATGAGACCAGAAAGACAGCCTGTGACAGAGACTTGGATCTAATTTGAACTTTGTTCTGTCATTATGAGGGACTGAGAAGATTGTAAGTCTAAGATAGTAAAGTGTAATGCTTCTCAGATCAGTGAACCAGCAGATAGGGACAGAAGCTTCACTTCTAGTGTTGGCCAGTGGTTCTTCCTCCTTCATTCTCAATTGTAGAAAAGAATAGGTGATTTTGTCCATTTGAAGGATTTGTTTGCTTATTTTAAAAATTAAAAGGCAAAAATTAAAAGTGAAAAGAAATTGGGATTTTTTTTCCCCCACTAACTTTGTTCTAATGGGAATATAAAATGCATTTTATAAGCATGCTTCAAGGTCATTATTAAGTTCTCAATTAAGTTCCCCTTGCTATTTCAACACACAGTTTTTCAAGAAATGTTAGGGTTACTTCTCACAATATTGTAGAACATCTAAAGCACTGCTTAGTGCTCACATTCTAAAGTATGGCAGCTTTCTCAGTGGGATGTGGTGCTGGGAGAGGGCTCAGCAAATATAGAGCCTGTCATGCAAGTATGAGGATTTGAGTTCAGGGCCCCAACCGCCACATGAACACCATGCGGCATCACACACTTGTAATCCCAGAACTGGGGAGGCCAGTGTAAGGGCCGCTTGGGTCTGCTGGCTAGCCAGTCTACCTGATCAGTGAGCTCCAGGCTCAGTGAGAGATCCTGTCTCTAAAGTAAGATGGAAGCCAACAAGATGGCCCAGGAGTTAAAGATAGCTTGAGTTTGAACCCTAGGACCTGTGTGGTAGAAGGAGAGCCAACTCCTGCAGGCTGTCTTCTGACTCTCCCTAACAAATAAAATTAATAATAGCTTTAAAAATATATAATAGTAAGGTATAAGAATAAAAAGGTAGGGCTGGTGAGATGATTTAGTGGGTACAGGCATTTATGCACAGGCCTGATGACCCGAGGTCAGCTTCTATCCCTGAATCCTGCATCATAGCAGGAAAAGACCCAACTTCCAGGAGTTGTCTTTGACTTCCACACTGGACTCTGCATTTACATTACATGCAGTATGCACACACAAAATAATAAATAAATATGTTGGGGCTGGAAAGATGGCTTAGCAGTTAAGAGTACTGGCTGCTCTCCCAGAAGACTTGGGTTCAATTCCCAACACTGACATGGCAGCTCATAATTGCTTGTAATTCTAGTCTAATATGCTCACACGGATATACACAAGGCAAAACACCAATGCACATAAAATAAAAATAAATATTAAAAATAAATAAAGGGAGAAAGGTATTTATTAAAGAATGAATAGTAGTCAGGCTATGATAAAGTTTATTTCATTCATTTATTCATTTTGTGTGTAGGTATATGTACTTAAGTATATGTATGTGCACTACAATATAAATGTGAACAGCAATATAAAATAGGATTTTATTAAACAAAAGAAGCATGGTCAGATTTGTTTACAGTGATTACTTGGGTGAGTGAATGGCTGGGCAGATAAAGGCTCTTGCCAAATAAACCTGGTGACTTGAATTCACTTTCTAGAAGGTGTTCCATAAAGGTGAGGGAAAAGAACCAACTCTACAAAATTGTCCTTTAACTTTCACACTTATGCTAGGCACCTGAGATGTGTAACTGGAAATGGGACAAAACAGACGAGCGGGCAGTGGGAGGCTTTTCTGGAGGTCGGGAAGAGAGGATGATGTTCGGCAGTAGACTTCCTGGTAGTCTCAGAGGTACAGCTGAAAGGAATTTGACCAGGCAGCTGAAAGCTACGGGAGGAACAGGGCCTAGACCTGCCAGGCGACGTTCATACAGCTGTGTGGAGAGTGAACAGAAGCTCATGGCTGTGGGCTCATACATTCCCTTTTGGCTATGCTGGGCATGAGGTATTATGGGGCACTTACGAGGAGATGGGGAGGAGTAGGTGGGTGTATCGGTATGGGGCTGCAGACTCCTCTGCCAAGACTGGGTTCTGTGGTCAGTCACTAAGACATGTAACTCTTCTGAGCCCACAACACCTGATTGCAAACTAAAACCCAAGTAGTACTCCTCTAAGTTTTGCTGAGGCAAGAGGATTGTAGGTTTGGGGTCAACTTAGCCTATGTGTAAGAACTTGTCTCAAAAACAACACTAAAAGCACATTTTCTATTTGTGTTTCTCTAGGTTGATCGTACGAAAAAACCGGCAGTTAAGTTGCCTGAAGATCATAGAATAAAATCTGAAAATACAGATCAGAGTGGAAGAGTTCTTTCTGATCGATCCACCAAGCCAGTATTTCCCTCTCCGACCACCATGTTAACAGATGAAGAAAAGGCTCGTATTCATCAAGAAACTGCCCTTCTTATGGAAAAGAATAAACAGGAGAAGGAACTTTGGGAAAGGCAGCAGAAGGAACAGAAAGAGAAGCTGAGAAGGGAAGAACAAGAGCACAAAGCTGGAGCGACACAGGATGCAGAAGAACATGACCTGAGTGAGAATCAGCACAAAGCAAAGGGTGAACACGAGAAGAGGGACAGCAGACAGACCAAGACGGACGACAGAGAGCTCTCAGCAGACGGGGCCCAGGAAGCCTCAGGAAYGCAAAGACAAAGTAAGAGTGAGCACGAAGCTTCCGATGCTAAGATATCCATGGAAGGTAAAAGGTGTCCCACATCAGAAGCGCAGAAGAGGCCAGCAGATGTGTCCCCTGCATCCACGTCTGGAGAGCTGAGTGCAGGCAAGGTAAGTAAAACAAGCAGTAAATGTGTATAAGATGGTGACACAGTGGCCTTCCAGACAGGACAGGCCTAGGGGTGAGAGACTGTCCTGACCCCTTGGTATTTGCTTCCCTGCCCTCCTTTGAGGCCTGTGATGATGCATTGAATGATTGGGTAGCAATAGAATCTTTGGTTTATAAAATGCCATACACCTTATTATTATTGCTAGAAATAGTTATATTCATTTCTGTGCTTGGTGTGTGATCATCAAAAGACTAGGATAAAATGCAAGGTCCCAGTAGGTTGAGGTAATTTTTGTCTACATAGATTGTGGAGTCAGTAACATTGATAGCATTTATTTTTGCATATAATCATACTTTTGGTCAGTCTGTATGATTTTTGTTTCTGGCAGTACACTTTAAAGCAATGTTACTTTTTTCTGTCCATAACTATATACTATTCAAAGGTTGATTGCCTTAATTTTGGAAGGTATGTTCATGGAATGATAGACCTTTAATTTGTTTTCTTTGTGCAGCTAATAGTGTCCTTTCCTTTTGACTATGGTGTAACAGCAGGAACACTAACAGCTTGCTTACTTTTACTTACATAYAAGTAAATAGAGAACAATTTTGGTAGTGCAGAGATGACTGCTGGAAAGCAAAATGCCAGGTTATGCCCTTCAAACAGTACTTTAGCCACATTTCCCAAATGAACAGTCCATATTAATATGATGTTTAGGGAACACGGGCTAACCTCACTATAGAACAAAAGCTCCTACCTACATACCTGTGGGTCAGCTCACTCGGTGTCACCTAAGCCCATGACTTCAACTATGAGTAAAGCTAAACAGAACACAACCCCTGTGTGAGACTTTTCTAAACACCTACAGTTAGAGTGATGAAGTTCTTACTTACGATGCACTTTAAATACTTCAAAACACTCAAGGCATAACAAATACTTGCCAGCATTTTTTATTTATAGTGGTAGCCCCATAAAGTAGTGAGTTTACAGGCAAGACTGAACTCAGAGGCTGTCGTTTGCCTAAAATTCTATAGGTCATGAAATTGAAAGACCACCCCTTTCCCCCTTCCGGTACTGGAGACAGACTTAAGAACACTTTCATGTTTGTGGAGTCATTTGAGGTGCTGTACATATCCCTACAAACCTAAGTGGCCCTCAGATTATGACATATGTGGGGAGAGAGTGCATGTAAACACAGTGCAAAGAAAGGTTTTAGTTAATAAGTAGACCTTCCATTTTGAATGTGATCTGTGTAAAATTCTGTATTTTCAGCATTCTCTTGCTTATGTTTAAAATATATTAGAGGACAGCCCTTTTCAAGTTGATGAAAACCATATAGGATAGAAGCAGTAGAGTCTGTGAGAGCATGGTGGATATACACTGGTAATTGACACTTGATACTGCACTGTAAACCAGTGCTTCACATTCTGTTGAGTTTCAGTTTCTTCACTGATTCATTTTTCTCTTTAGTGGTATAAAATTCCAAATGAACTCATTTTTGAACTTGACAGTAAAACACACCTTCCAAAGATACTTCAAAGTTTTCTTTTTGTTTTCAATCTGATTTAATAATAGTTTAATTTAGGTATAATTTGCATATTATACAATTTACCTGTTTGTAACATACAGTTAGTAACAAGAATTTACAGACTATCGGGGAATGGTGGCTCACGCCTTTACTCCTCGCACTGGAGAGGTGGAGGTGGAGGCAGGTAATCTCTATGAGTTTGAGGCCAGGCTGGTCTACATAGAGAGTTCCAGGACAGCCATGACTACATAGAGAGACCCTGAATTAAAAAAAAAAAAAGAAAGAAAGAAAGAAAAAGAAAAAGAAAAGAAAAGAAAAACACAAGAAAAATTAACATAGTACATGAAATTGTTAACATRATCCAACACTTTAGATGTAAAAGAACACTTTTACAACACCAAAAAACCACTCTGCCTCTGTATAGTCCTGTCCTATCCTGTACCCACCCTAAAGCCTCAGACCTGAACCTGCTGTCTCCATTGACTGTCTTTTTTCAGTCTTTAGCAGCTGACTTCTTTCATCTAGCACAGTGGTTCTTAGCCTTCTTTTTTTTTTTTTTCTTTCTTTTTTTTTTTTTGGTTTTTCGAGACAGGGTTTCTCTGTGTAGCCCTGGCTGTCCTGGAACTCACTCTGTAGACCAGGCTGGCCTTAGAAATCCGCCTGCCTCTGCCTCCCAAGTGCTGGGATTAAAGGCGTGCGCCACCACCGCCCGGCTGGTTCTTAGCCTTCTTAATGCTGGGACCCTTTAACACAGTTCCTCATATTGTGGTAACCCCCAATGATCAGATTGTTTCATTGGTACTTGATGAGTGTAATTTGCTACTGTCATGAATTGTAATGCAAATATATAACATATAGGATATTTGATATTCAACCCCCAGAGGAGGGGTTGGGACCCACAGATTGAGACCCACTGGTCTAGCCTTTTTTTTTTGAATGTGTATGGATGTTTTGCCTGAATGTCAGTGTCCCTAAGGAGGGAAGAAGAGCACACATCTTGGGAATCGAACCCATGTCCTCTGGAAGCGCAGCCAGTGTTTTTATCCACTGAGCCATGTCTCCAGCCCTTTACCTAGCACAGTTTTCCATATTCATTTCATAGCGTGTATTGGTAGCTTGTTTTTTTATGGAGTTAAGTATTTTGGCTCTGAACATATGCACATGTCAGTTTGGATTACTTAGGCATTTGCATTGCTTCTTGGGAATTATTTTGAATACTGCTACTGTGAGCATTTGTGTCTTTACTTTTGAGTGGACACTTAGGACTGGAATTCTTTTCAACGCATTCTGTTAATAAACTTAAAAACTGAAAAATAAACAAACTGAAAAAACTTTGAAAGAGCCTGGCATGGTGGCACATGCCTTAATCCCAGCACTTAGAAGGCAGAGACAGGCAGATCTCTGAGTTTCAGGCCAGCCTGGTCTACAGAGCAAATTGTAGGATAGCCAGAGCTACCATCTTCAGAAACAAACAAACAAAAAAAACAGAACAACAAAGAAACTTAAAAACCAAACAACAAAAAAAACTTCCCAAAACATTTTCCAGTGCAACTGCCCATTTTACACCTGTCAACCTACATCCTCATCCTAGCCAAACATGACAGCGATTGTAAGATGTAGCTGTCTCTTTGTTTATCTTTGCTCTTTGTTTTCTGAGGTCTCATAGAGCCCTTGAACTTGTGACCTTTTTGCCTCTACACTGCAAAAGCTGAGGTTATAGGCAGTCACTATTACACCAAGCTTATCTTTGACGTAGCCAACTTTTAAATTAGACTGGCAGTTTTGACTGCGCTGTGTGAATTTATAATATCCTGACTAAGTAAGTCTCTTATTTGAAGTAAGATTTCTAAGTATTTTCTGCACGATGAAAAGTGTCTTTCATTCACATAAGGAAGTATTACAGACAGAGAAGTCTCTAAAGCTAGAAGCATCTGTAGTCAGTGTAGATGCTGATGCTTCAGCATGCTGCCCTGCATTACTTACAGAGAAACACTACGGATTTGTGTAAATGGATACAGAAGGAGCTGTGGCCGAAGGACGGGGTGACTTAGACTAGGTCAGGAGAGTTGTCTGACAGGCGTATGTGGCTCCTCCTCTCACCAGCCACCACGGAGAGACCCTCCCACTCACCACCAGCCTCTGGGCACACTCCTCTCCAAGGCTGCAAACACAGTAACTGCACAAGTAACCGAGATGCTTACGTTTTAGTAATTGCTGTTGAAGACTGAGAAGAGTCACAGCTCTCAGTGAGTGCTCCAAAGAGTGTAACTGAGTGTCTTCAGTCTCTGTGCAGCGTGATAATTAACTAAGAATGATTACCCGTCTTTTTTCTCCAAGCTTCGGAAGCTTTCTCTAGCAGCTTCGGTCATAGTCTCTGCTTTCCAGTGGCCTCTGGGCTTCCTTTGGAAAGTTCTAGAAATGTTACTACATTTCCCCTTTTATTTTACATTCCTCTAACCCTTATATAGTAGACTTTGAGAAACACAAAACTGCTTCCATCTTTGATGCTGCCTTTAAAAATATGAAGGGTAGTAAAGAAGCTTTTTTTTTTTCTGTGTAAGTACTTTAAGTTCATGAATGGAAATTTTTAACTGGAAAATCAGATTATTGTTTTTTAAACTAGGCTCAGCGAGAACCTTTGACGAGAGCGCGAAGTGAAGAAATGGGGAGGATCGTGCCAGGACTGCCTTTGGGCTGGGCCAAGGTAAACTCCTGAGTTCTACGTTAAATGCAAGCTACGGTGGTTCAAAGGCTATTTTCTAGTTGTCCATCTACCTTGTTATAGAGAACATAAACTCTTCCCTGGATTACTACAGATAAGATCTCCTGGTACTCAGCCTCAGGTGCTGACTAGCATATGAGCACCCTGGCAGTATAATTTTGAAATTGCATATTCCATTAAGGCAAGCCTAAATTTCTGTGAAAGTTTGCAAAGTGATTATCACTTTTATTCAAGTTACTTTTAGGGACTGCAGAATACAAAGTTTGTGCTTAGCAAATTCAGGCCCTAGCTTTAATCTTTAGCACACGTTTCAGTCACGTCTGTGCTTATATGATTTTCTTACCTTTTGTTTGTTTATTTTTCTTTTCCAAGTTTCTCGATCCAATCACTGGGACCTTTCGTTACTACCATTCACCCACAAACACGGTACACATGTACCCACCTGAGATGGCCCCTTCGTCTGCGCCGCCTTCCACCCCTCCCACTCACAAAGTCAAGCCCCAGATCCCTGCCGAGAGGGACAGGGAGCCATCCAAACTGAAGCGCTCCTACTCCTCACCAGACATCGCTCAGGCCCTGCAGGAGGAGGAGAGGAGGAGGCCAGCAGTGACCCCGACAGTCAACCGGGAGAACAAGTAAGCGCTCCCAATTCTTGAACTAAAGGCATTGGCATCACTTAAACCTATCTGAATGTCACCCAGATAACCTTTGCCTCATTTGAGACCTGTTCTGTGGTTAGTATATACTTTTATTTATGTATAATTTATTTGTAGGAACATAAATATCTGCCTCTTTATTTTTTTAAATATTTAATACCTACTACAGTGTAAATGCTGTGCAACTGTAGTATCGAGGAAATAGTTACAAGAAAAATGACTGCACACGCTCAGTTCAGACACCGTCCTACCCTCCCCACCTCACCCCACACTCCCAGCGTCCTCATCGCTTCCTTCTTCCTTAGGAATCTATGTCTCAAGTCCTGTATCTCTTCCCACCTCATTTCCTTAGTTTCTTTTTTCCTGACTGATGGGTTTCTTTCTACTCACCCTAATGCCCCTTAAATATACTATTTGGTATTTAGCAGTTGGGATCTACATATGAGAATACTATATATTATCCTTTCTAGAAATAATGTGTAATTTATAATTACACATGACTTTATTATATTTAATAATATAACATTCTGGTTGAGTTTAGAGTATTTCATGATGCTAATGTCTCTGGGCCACTTGGAGAAGTTTGAAAGAGCTTTTTCCCATTGGGCAGTAGCTGAGTCTGGAAGCTGGAGGACCTGTCTCAGGCCACCTCTAGAGTCAAGAACTCAGGAGAAGTGGTAGGCAGGCATTTCATTGTAGGACCTGGAACACAGCCAACCTAATTGCTAAATGAACACAGCAGTTTAGCCTGTGGATTGTGGGCAGGATTTCATCTGGTGCTGCTGCTCCAGCTATCTGCCATCTTCAGTGTGGAGAAGCTTGAGATGCTCCGCATAAGGCATCTTGTTCTTTCTTTCTTAGGCCACCATGTTACCCTAAAGCTGAGATCTCGAGGCTTTCTGCTTCTCAGATTCGGAACCTCAATCCAGTGTTTGGAGGATCTGGACCAGCTCTTACTGGACTTCGTAATTTGGGAAATACTTGTTACATGAACTCAATATTGCAGTGCCTGTGTAATGCTCCACATTTAGCTGATTATTTCAACCGAAACTGCTACCAGGATGATATCAACAGGTAAAGGAACATTTCACTTCTGCAGTACACTAGTGAAAAGGATGTTTAGTTTCTGTGTGCCTTACTCTTGTTTTGTATGGTTATAACATACAAGACTAGGTAATCATTTTTGTTTATTTGTTTATATAAAAGAATTTTGATTTTTTTTGAAAATGTGTGTATCTTGAGTGTGGTTATGTACAAACTAGAGCACAAACACAAGCGTGAAGGTCAGAAGATAGCTTGCAGGAATTGGCTCTCTCCAGTGTAGACTCCAGGATTACGTCATGTTGTCAGCTCACATGGTGAACACTTTACCTGCTCAGCTTATTTTCCCATAGTTGCAGAGACAGAGTTCAGGGTGAGCATCCCGGTATCTCATCAGGGCCTTGTGCTCTCCCAGCACAAGGCAGAAGGGCCCAGGGTGAGCCAGCCCTCCATTGTGTCCTTTTCAGCAGACCCAATCCCAAGGCCAAGGCATGGCCTCTTCACGTCATTTTCACTTTTGTGTTTTCATTGTATCTGTAGGAGTATGTGCATGTGTGAGTATAGCAGCTTGAGACATCCAGAATGAGTATCAGATCCCCAGAACTAGAGTTATGGACAATTGTGAGCCACCGTCTGGGTGCTAGGAATCGAACCTGGGTATTCTCCAAGAGAAACAATTCCTCCTAACTAACATGGAGCCGTCTCTTCAGCCCCTAAGGGCCTATTCCTAGTCTGTGTGCAATACCTAAATTTTGGAAGGACGTATTCAGTTTCCACTCAGCTTCACAGGAGTCAAATTAGTAAAAGAGAAATGATCTTTTTTTTTTTTTTTAAGATTTATTCATTAATTATATCTAAGTGCACTGTAGCTGTCTTCAGACACTCCAGAAGAGGGAGTCAGATCTTGTTACGGATGGTTGTGAGCCACCATGTGGTTTCTGGGATTTGAACTCAGGACCTTCAGAAGAGCAGTCNAGTGCACTGTAGCTGTCTTCAGACACTCCAGAAGAGGGAGTCAGATCTTGTTACGGATGGTTGTGAGCCACCATGTGGTTTCTGGGATTTGAACTCAGGACCTTCAGAAGAGCAGTCGGTGCTCTTAACCGCTGAACCATTTCTGCAGCCCAAGAGAAATGATCTTAATCTATAAGAATATGGGGTAGTTATCCCAGCTCTGGTCATAAAGGACAAAGAAGATGGCAGACACACTGTCAGGGTTACAGTTTCCATCTTTGACTACAGCCAGTTGATGTGCATGAGGAGCAGGGCTTGCAACCAGGATAAGAAAGTGAGTTGGAGGGCTGGAGAGATGGCTCAGTAGCTAAGAGCACTGATTGCTCTTCCAGAGGTCCTGAGTTCAATTCTCAGCAACCACATGATGGCTCACAACCATCTGTAGTGGGATCTGATGTACTTGTATAAATAAAATAAATCTTTAAAAAAAAATGAGTTGGGGGACCAAACTCAGGTTCAGATGTGTTTGGTTCAAGCCTGCAGGTGAGTGATTTCTTTGTGTGTTATGTGTTTGGTTTTGTGCTGATGTTAAGACCCCACTATAACTTTTTTTCCCTTTATTTTGTGTAACTTTACTTGCACAGGTCAAATTTGTTGGGGCATAAAGGTGAAGTGGCAGAAGAATTTGGTATAATTATGAAAGCTCTGTGGACAGGACAGTATAGATACATCAGTCCAAAAGACTTTAAAGTCACTATTGGTAAGATTAATGACCAGTTTGCAGGCTCCAGCCAGCAGGATTCACAAGAGCTGCTTCTGTTCCTCATGGATGGCCTCCACGAGGACCTAAATAAGGTAAGAGCGGGATCTCCTCGGTTCTGCTCCCTTCCCTCTTCAGAGTTCAAATGCCTGTTCACAGTGGTCCTTACTCAGATACGGTGACTGTAAGAAGGGTGGACTGTGGTGTGTGTGTGTGTGTGTGTGTGTGCTGAGTGCTGTGTGTGTGTATGTGTATGTACTGAGTGTCGGTATGCTGAGTGTGTGTGTTATAGATGCTATGTGTGTGTGTTCTGTGTGCTAGTGCTGTGTGTAAATATATGTGTGTGCTGTGGAATCTGCTAAGCTCCCTAGAACAAAACTGAATATTTACAGTTATTAAATAGAATGGGATATGTTGGGACTGGAATCTTAGACTCAACATAAACTTTATTTTTATTTTTTATATACATGTCCTTAAAGTGAGGTTTTTTTTTTGTTTTGTTTTGTTTTTTGTTTTTTCTTTACAATTTTTGAATAAATGTTTTTTATTGATATTTTTTTTCTCATGGAGTACAGTTTTCCTCTCGTGGCTGCATTTCATGTTTTAGATTCTCAGATTAGGAATGTGTGTCATGGCTTTTAAAAGTAGTGTATGGTTATTTACTCAAGTACTAATAGGAAGTGTTGCAAATTAACAAATGGTAAAGGCTGGAGAGATGGCTCAGTAGTTAAGACCATTATCTGCTCTTCCAGAGGTCCTGAGTTCAATTCCCAGCAACCACATGGTGGCTCAGAACCATCGATAATGAGATCTGGTGCCCTCTTCTGGTCTGCAGGCATATATGCTGCAGATTGTTGTATGTGTAATAAATAAATCTTTTTAAAAAAATTAACAAATGGTAAAATAGCTATTGGAGGTGTTCTTGTCACTCTCTTGTTTATGAAAGCAAAGTCATGGTTTTATTAATCATAGTCTGAACATCTTTGTTATTCATATATTATTGCATATTTGTGTTGTGTGTATGCTATACTCTAGTGTTCTAAAACTTGTCTTCCAAAATAAGAATTGCTCCATGTAAGCAAGTAGTGCATGCACATAACTTTGATTAAAGCAGTATCTTTATGTAAGGACCACTTCCATCTGTATATAGCTTCTATCTCTCTCTCTCTCTCCCTTTTTTTTTTTCCCGAGACAGGGTTTCTCTGTGTAGCCCTGGCTGTCCTGGAACTCACT
>BDUI01002601.1:44077-55114 GCA_002335545.1 Apodemus speciosus | reverse complement strand
CAAATAGAGAATTTAGGATGCTGATTTAACTAAACTTGTGACATTACTGCGCTGGCAGGGAAGGGTGAAAGTGTACATACTTGCGCCTTATGTGTTCAATAACAGTGGGAAAAGAGAGTTCAATTTCCRCTTAGTTTAGAAAGCTTAAGAGGTGAGCATGATGGGACACACCTCTAATCTCAGTTTTCTGGAGACAGAGGCTGAGTTTGAGGTTGAGTCCTGGGACAGCCAGGGCTATATTGGAAGACCCTGTCTCACAAACAAACAATAAACTAAGTGATGTGACCTAAAACTGAAACAAGAGGATTGAGCAATTGTGTTACTTTTAGCAATAAAACACACATTATCTAAAATGCTGACAGCCTCACCTTTTACTTGATAATTACTTCTATCTTTACTGGCCTTATTTCCAGAACTAGAATATACAATTCAAACAGATACAACCTCTGTCTTATTTCTCATCTTAGTTCTCTATATACTATGATAAAATGCGACTTGTGTTAAGTCTTTGCAGGTAACTTTTATTGTAATTAAAGAACTCCATTCGTGCATTACTAAGTAAGATTTATTCATGAAGTGATGGCTCAATTTTAYCAATGCCTTGTCTTCAGCTATTAAAATGACATGGTATTTAGGCTTGAACATGCTGTTATCATGCACTGTAGTAAATTACATACTATTTATTAATAAGGTGCTTAGCAAACATATACTTAAAGCTTTGTACGTTTGCTAACAGAATTTATAGTAAGCTCAAAGCACTCACCGAGTTCTGAGTGAGGAGAAGCAGCAGTCTTATGACATTCACTATATCCAGCAGCTCCCACATGTTTCAAWGTGTTTTCAGGAGTATCATTCTGTATAGAGTGTACGTGCACATAAATTTTAAAAGGAACTGAATTCAAAATACTTTATTCTACTTGATCATTTAAAGATATATAACAGATCTGGCTACTTCAGTGTGAAACTCACAAACTAGTTGAAACGACCTACTCATCTGAATGAATCCTTTGAAAATTAATATAAATTCTCAAGATGTTTGGGAAAAAATAGAGAAGTAGGGAAACCTTGAAACCAAAACTACTATTTACTTGATAAAGCAGAAGTAGTGCCACTGTGGCTTACTACATATTATTCAGTAGGAACTATGTGTTAAACCTTAACTTCTCTTTAAATCTGTTCTGGTACTGGAGAGATGGCTCAGTGGTTTAAGAGCACTGACTGCTCTTCCAGAAGCTCTGAGTTCAATTCCCAACAGTCACATGGTGGCTTCCAACCATCTGTAATGGTATCTAATGTCCTCTTCTGGTATGTCTGAAGACATCTATGGTGTACTCATATACATAAAATAAATAAATTTTAAAACTTTAAATCTGTGGCTGGAGAGCTTAACAGTTAAGAGCACAGACTGCTCTTCCAGARGTCCTGAGTTCAATGCCCAGCAACCACATGATGGCTCACAACCATGTGTAATGGAATCTGGTGCCCTCTTCTGGTGTGTCTGAAGATAGCAATGGTATGTATACTCATATACATAAAATAAATCTTTTTGTAAAAAAAGTTAAATCTGTTCTATCAGTATTTCAATCCCTTTGAAAGGCTCCTTAATGTTTTGTATTATCCATACATTTAAGAGACCTGCTGCCTTCTGGCCTAATAGTTACTCTGGTGAATGCGGCAGCACATGCCTGCAAGTCCAGTGCTTGGGAGGCAAGGCAGATAGGATCTTAGAAACTAGTCCAAGTATAGGMTTCATGAGGTTCTCAAAATTACCAAAAGATTTAAGAGGTGAGGAGGAACTGTGAGCAAAGAATAGCCTCTGATTGGTCCACTCAACTTACATTGATTTCCTCCAACTAAAAGGTTTTGTAAATRTAACTGAGTTCCTGACTCCCACACACACTAATGAGAGGATACTGGATATTCAGGCACCTCTGAATACACCATGTTTTATATATTATCCTGCTGATTCTCTTTGAAGCCAGAAAAATCATACAACTATTTTCAAATTTTAAGGTAACTAGGGAAGAAACACAAAACCATTGCTTTCCAATTTGCAGATATTCACCAATTAAATTTCTAATTTACAACATCTACTTACTAGATATTATGTTCATCATTTCAGTACTTTAATAAKAAGAATACATGTCATTATAAATACCAATGTTACCATCAATATTAAACTGTATCTGAGCCTGCCTTTTACATGCAGGATAGTATGCCTGATAGCAATCCAACAGTTAACTTTGAATCATATGAGGAGGGATAACTCAAGTTTCTCGTTATTATATCCTTGGCTATATATTTAGGAAAAAAAAACTTGTTTCACCACTGTTTTTTTTTTTTTTTTTTTTTTTTTTTTTTTTGTTTTTTTTTTTTCTAAAATGTAAATTCCAGGGACAGAATAGTTAAGGCATTTCACGGTACTCATGATGTAGCTAGCTACATCACTGTTCTTAAGGTAATGGAGTAGCTACAGGCAATTTATGACAGCGACAGAAATAAAAACTAATTTTCAGGCAAGAAATACTTATTACTTTTTTTTGCCAATCATTCCATATACTCATTAAACATTAGTAAGAATTTATTTGGGGCTGGAGAGATAGCTCAGCAGTTAAGCGCACCAACTGCTCTTCCAGAGTTCCTGAATTCAAATCCCAGCAACCACACGGTGGCTCACAAGCATCCACAGCGAGATCTGACGCCCTCTTCTGGAGGGTTGGAAGACAGCTATGGTGTACTTTCATATAATAAATAAATAAATMTTAAAAAAATTATTTAACAGTCTACAAATGTACATCTTACATATAGCTTTTTAACTTCTAGATTCCAAGTTGAGAGCTAGGATCATGTTCTAATGAACTTAGAGTTCTAGAAGAAAAGTTAAGATCAGTAATTACTCCATAAAAAAAGGAAACAAGAAAGCATTTTTTAAAAAGGAAAATGTTAAACATTTTATTTCAGTTAACAGAAATGCAAGCTACTTTATACTTTTTCATGTTTCTCCCCTTTGAAACATAAYCATTTCAAATATCTGGGGTAATTTTACTGATGACAATCTCAGCTAATCTACTTTTTATTGAAAAAGTTTAATTTTATTTAGAAGAAATGATCATAAAAGTGAAATTACATTTAATTGTGCTGTTATAAAGTGTATACTTACAGATATCAGTTCTCTTATTTTGTTTGTTGTTTCTTTAAACTTCTGTAAATCCATACTGTCTCTGTGTCCTTAACAGGGGAAAAAGAAAAAAAAAAAAGGTTGCAATGAAAACTTTTTCTTCTCTATTAACTAAAGTACAGTCTTAGAAACAAATGATTTATGTTGATCTTTTAAGTAATTTTCAGGCTATGCAAACTTTCCTTTTTTTTTAAATAGTCATACTGAAAATAGCTACCAGGAAGATATCCAACAGCAAACAAGAAGGATCTCCTGTTGAGAACCCCACACAAGTAAACCTTGGAATTAAAAGGGAACATTTTTACTCCTAATAATGAAATATAAATAGACTGAGCTGTACCCCTGCAATCCCAGCACTTGGAAGGTRAGGCAGGACCTAACAAGCCTAAGAAAAACTCATATAAAAACTAGATAGCATGCCAGGTGGGCTTAATATGGATATTCTACACAGTCTTATTAACATGTTTCCCGCTAATCATTACAATGTCCACAACTTGGTAAATCTGTGGGGTGGGAAAGCTTAAANAAAAAATAAAAGATAACCCCAAAGTTGCAATTTTACAAAAAATGACATGTGATAGAAATAAAAATTCACTTCCTCTGAAGGGGATGTAGCTAACTGGATATAAGTGCTTGTTGGGCAAACATGAGGCGATCAGCACAAGGGCAACTGTAAACCAGTGTGCTGTTTGGAGCTCCCGGCTTTGCTGGCTACCAGCCTAGCTCCATGTGCAGTGAGAAACAAGGCACTGAGTACAGAGCAAGACAACCAACGCTCGCCTCTGGGGTCTGTGTGCACACACCATCCATCACACCTTATGCACATGTATTACAGACATTTATTTCAATTAATAAAATTAAAAAAGTTTAATATCATTGAACTTACGTTTAAAGACAAGCATTTTTCAAATTGTAGCATATCTGTACAAACAAACTGTTTGGGGGAGTACAGATAGACATAAGTAGGTGGGTACCAGAAGGGAACGCCATGGCTAGACTATTCACTACTCCTCAGCAGTCATCTATCCACATTATTTTTTGGAGCAGGGTCTGTAATTGGCCTGAAGCCCAGTGATTCGGCTAGGCTGCCCGGCCAGAGTGCTACAAATGACAACACATTCTGGTTCCGAGGTGAACGCTAYACTGCTGGCTAGAGCCATCTCTCTTACACGCCCTATAACGTCAACTTTCCGGGTTTTGAAATAGAACAAAGAATGGTTTCTAATGCTCTCCCATATTGTAGCACCCTGTCCTTCTCATAGGCTAAAAAGGTGCACAAAGCTGGTATTTCTTCACAGGAACCCTCTCATTCTGTCCTGACCCATGCTCTTCTTAGTTAAAATTAGAGACCAGTGGTAGTTTACTTTATGATGTTGGGATTTACCTCGTGGAGGTACAGGAACGAAGGGAATACTCTGTGACAACCTCATCAGGTTATTTCTTTCCACAGCTGCAATGAAATGAGACAAATGATGAAATCTCTAATATTTCAAAGATCAGTAAATTTTGTTTTCAGTATCACTAACCTGAATAATAGTAATTTGTATCCAAAACAGGCTTAAATGGAGAAGCAAGACCTAAAATTGTAAATAAATCAGACTTTAAAAAGCACCTATACAGCATAAGTTTATGCTTAGACATTCTTAAATTTCTTTCATAACCTAACCAATGGGGGGCGGGGAGAAAGACAACAAAAGACTACTATCATATGTCACATTTCACTGAGTGAAACTGTAGCCACTGTGCTCCAAACACCTGGGAAGAAGCACACGATCTCCACTCTCCATCTTGGCATAAACTGCACTTTCACACCTGCCACTAGAAAAGAAAAATTGTTCTGTTTCTTGTCCTTTGGGTTTGGGGACAATAACCATCTAACTATTTTAGGTGTTCTAACCTGAGAAGTGAGCTGGGATGTAAGGATACCCCAGATCCCCTTCTCCACAGCTAAATTTGATGTATGTATTTATTGAGGATTTTACTTTTAATCTTAGAGAGAAGAGATGGGAGAGCAATAGATCTGTGAGGTACTAAGTTCTAGAATATGAACGAGAAGGAAATCTGCTCTTTCATACAAAATAAAGAGCTATGGAATATACAGACACCTTTACACATACACGTGCATCATGAGGACTACAGTGGAGAACTAAGGCTGCCTGGTTAATAAGGGAGAGGGGAGAGAAACAGCAATCTGCAAGGCATGGATTTTTAGGGACTCCTTTACAAGAACATCTGAAGTGCTGAAATACATGCTACATTTGAGAAACCCCAGGCAGTTCAGAATGAATGACTACRAACTAGTAGAATAGTTTGTGGAGCTATCTGAACATCACCCACTGACACTCAGTCCTCAGTTATCTAATTCTACAGGTCTGTGACATCACACAGATGACTCTACAGTGATCTGAATATGCAACCAAGATTGCAAATTAACGAGCAAGAGCATAAGCATACCTGAAGGAGGTGAAGCTACAGAAGCAGGCAATATCAAATTGTGAAGAGCCTAATATGTCATGCAAAGAAAGGACACTGCATTTTACTGAATGACAATGGGAAAAATGTAAAGCAGAGGAGGGGCGAGATCAAATCTTTTAGGAGAAGTTATTTTGGTGGTAGAAGATAGACTAGCAGTAAATTACAGGAAGAAGCCAGTATGGAATAACTACTCTGAAAATCTATCTGGCAGGTAGTAACTACTGAATATGAACATATGCATAAGCTATAACCCAACAATTCCACCCCTAGGCATATAATCATGAAAAGCAAATTTATGTTTACCAAACAACATGAACAAGAATGCTCATAGCAACAGAAAGGATAATGATTACACACTGGAAGTCTCTGAAATGCCCATCAAATAGAATGGATAAATTCAATGTATTCCAACAAGGAAATACTACAAAATACGAATAATCCACAAACTACGCTAATCCAGCAATAGTGAGGAATCTTCCTAACAGTTACATCTGCATGACTCCATTTATGGTATACCACAAACCCACACAAAGCCAGCCACTGTGTTGTTTACGATGGAGGCCACAGCCAGAGAGTCTAGCACATTAACAATACTCTGGGTTTGGGTGCTGGTCAGTGGGGAGTGGTAACAGAAAAATGGTCATAATAATTTACAGGTGGGCCATGTGTCTGTAAAATATCTATATTAACGATGAGGGAAGTCTTCCAACTTCCCTGGCTTTTTAAAACTTGAAGTCTAACATGTTTTACCTATAATAATATGGTAAATGCTTTAATTATGATCTTTAATTTTCATATTAAATCTACCACATAGACTCACCATTTAATGTTCCTCCTTCAGATGGCCTAAAGAAATATAAAAATAATATAAGCTGTGCAACAACCTTAGTTTTGATTATCATTTAACTTGTAATTTATAAGGTTATAATAATTACTTAATGAAATATAATTAAAGGAATACAGATGGTCAAATCTGTTTGTCCCCTTGACACTCGCTGGTCCCCTACTCCAGACAAGTATATATTTACATGTATCCATGTTACCAACAACTTGTACTTCTACTATATGACTACATAAATATCATTATTTTGGTGCTAAATTGATAGCAACTAGATCTTAATAATATTTTTATTTAATAGCTTAGTATTTGTAAAGACTCATTCCAGTACTGTGACAATGTCAGAAAATTATTTTCTATGATTCTAAAAGTATTCCAACAACTGATTAGAAAGGACTGAGGCATCATCATTTTGCAAGATTCAATATGCAATCCATTCATTTATAATAAGTCTTGGTTCCAAATGGAAGTTCTTTGAATCCTAAGGATCCCTGTGCAAATGAGACAGGTATAAAGAAAAAGGGAGTGGGATGTGACCAGGATGAACTACAGGCTGAGTCCTCCCAATACATAGCTCTGAGCCTCATCTGAGACATCTCGAAGTAGAACCAAAAGGACTCTGGAAATAGAGAGCCACCAGTCTCTTTCCGATTCCCAGAATCTAACTGACCCCAAAGGTTCTCTTCACTTTAGTAAGGGAAAGGTTTTCTTGTAAGGAGCACTGATCTCCCATTATCCACTTTCTTGATGCTGGTGAGACACTCTTTTCTCTGTACTTGACTCAACCCCCAGCACCAAAAAAGAAAATTAACTTGTATTCTGTGTCTATTTCCTAAGGCTTTGGTTATAACTGTCTCACAAAGGATCTTAGAGATGGAACTCGTACACAGAGCTGCCCATTTATGGCAACACTGCTTATTTCCTTCTATGTTCATACTTCTTCAGATTCACAAAGGGGAGATGCTGGAATTCCTATTTCATGAAACTGGCCATTCTTCCCCAGTTGTACTTATCAAGGACAGTTACTAACAGCCTGCTTTTGTTTACTCTTCTGGTTCTGGATTTGTTAGATAATTTCAGCATACAAGCTTTCTAAAAGATTCTGTGTATTACTACTACTCAAATCAAGATATTTTCCACATGCATTATGTTTGGTTAGAATAATTGATAAATATATTAATATTAACCAAGTACGAACAAAAGATACCACATAGGTCTTTCACCAAAGTTAGAAAACTGAAATAATAAGAAAAATGTGTATAACTATACAGGAAGATTATAATAAAATTCCTCCAATTTCATGTCTGTAAAGATGAGAAATGTTACAACAGCTGTCTTAAAAAGAGTATTAAAGAGGAAAGACAAAAAAAATTAAAAAAAAAAAAAGAAAAAAAAAGAAAAAAAAAACCCAAAGACAGTATTCATTAACTCAGATACTTTTCAGGTCATTAAGAAAAGACTTACATTTCTCTGTTTGATGATCTATCTCGTAACCAATCCTTTAGTCAAAAAACAAACAGAAAAACAAATATAGATGAAGCAGTTCTATAGAATCAATGTTAGTTAACATTTGTTTCTTAATATGATAACTTAATATAAAGTCCTTGTTTCATAGTCCCATGAAGGGGAATAAGCAAATTCAGGAATGTTATTTTCTATAGTTGTGGGTGTCTTCCTTTATCTTATCCATGGGGCTGGTGATCTGAACCCAGGTCCTGAGGCTTGTATAACAAGCATGTTACCTAACTCATCTCCCCAGCCTCCAGAATTTCTAGTTCTTCAGATTCTGTTTTTTAAGATGACATTATTCGTCTCCTAGCATGTCTCTGATTTTACAAATAATGTGTGCTTGCCAAAAGAACACCAAAATATAAACAGAAAAATTAAAATCACACCAACTAAATACAAATAAAGTGATGATGAAAAGACATCATTCAGACACTGCAGCCATTTCACACACCAATTCATGTGGTTTTTCTTTTTCTTTTTCTTTTTCTTTTTTTTTGGTTTTTCGAGACAGGGTTTCTCTGTGTAGTTCCAGCTGTCCTGGAACTCACTCTGTAGACCAGGCTGGCCTCGAACTCAGAAATCCGCCTGCCTCTGCCTCTCCAAGTGCTGGGATTAAAGGCGTGCGCCACCAATGCCCGATTAAATTTTCATATAGTTCATCAATTTAGAAAACCTCAACTTGTTTATATTTCTTCAAATTCTTGACTCTCCTACAGCCAATCAGATGTACTGCCTTGGTCTTTTTTCTTTTCTATTAAGATGTTCTTTCATCTGTGTTGGATTCTGGCTCTACTTAGTAATTCTCTGTAGTCAGGTTGATCTGAAATCTGCTATGTAGCAAGGCTAGCCTTAAACAGGCTTCCTTTTTTCTCTGTCCCCAGGGACTAGGATTACAGACATGTGCTCTAAACCCATGGAATATTTGTGTTATTATCTATTATCTTTTTGGTTTTGTGAGACAGGTTCTAATGGTATAGCCCCGGCTGTTGTGGAACTCACTTTGTAGACCAGGCTGATCTTGAACTCCCAGAAATCCACCAGCCTCTGATTTGTGAGTGCTGAGATTAAAGACTTGTCACCAAGCTTGGTATTTTTATTTCTCTATGTATTTTTCAAAATTTGATATTTGTGAATAGTATCTTTTCCTTATCTAATGTTTTATTTTAATAACTTTAAATACAATTTATTATTTATAATTAGTTATTCTATTTTTAATTACTAGAGGTTGAATAGAGTCTCAGAAAAGGAAATAATAAGACTTTAGTGCAATACTGTACAATTCAAATTCACAATAGACTCCTAGAGAGCAGGACATATCACTGTAAAGTACTACTAACAATTCCTTTTCCTAACATTTAAAAAATAATAGGGGTTTTTGCTTTGCTTTTTAAAATATGATCTCACTATCTAATCCAGGCAGGCTTCAAATTTGAGATCTTCTGCCTCAACCTATGGATTATTGAGATTATAGTTCTGGAACTGTAGATGTATTCCAAATATGCAGTGCTTTAATAAAACAACTGACTCCAAGTTACTGTTCTATTGATTGTATTGTATTGTATGAGTGCTGATTTCTAGATACTTATCTGCTTTCACTTGAGCTATTTGTCTTGGTTGTCCATCTGGTTTTAAGAAAAGTTTATGAAAATAAAACATTAACACAGGAGGCTTGGAATGAATTAATTTATATTAATTAGCTTCAATTCAATAGGTCTTGTTTTTCTTCTGTGTAAAATTTCTGACTATTCATAGCAAGGGGTGAGTTTTCTCTAACTGCCACCATGTACTGAGATAAACAGTTTTCTAAGAAAGAGCTTGACTTAAGTGCCCATAAAATATTAATTACCACTTCAGATATTCATTTATAAGTGTATGTACTTGTCAACATGCAATTTAATTGAAATGTACAAACCGGTAACAAAGCTGCTTTAGAATCTACTTCCGGAGAGTCTTCCGTCGACGCTCTTCTACTATAGCTTTCTGCTACAAGAAATTAAAAAGACATAGTTGAACAACTAAAGTATTCACTAATAAAGTGTTTCTAGGTAGACTATAACCTTCATAAGATTTCTTCTYTCCAGTTAAACTAAACTCAAGAGTTATAAGAGACTTATAAATCCTTCAAGCTACAAAACTTACTCTAATCATTCAATTTATTGTGAAAATCAAGTAAGAAACAAAACATAATTTAAAAACAAGTCAGTATGATGCATAGGTTGTCTCCATCTTAAAGATGACCTTTCTACCTCTGTTACTTGAGCATCCCTAACTATGGTTTCTGACACTGTACAAGATTTACTTAGGTTTTATTTTATTAACTTTAAGCTTGGAGATGTTCCATGAAAAGACATAGGATGATGATTCTTTCTTCTTCTTCCTCTTCTTCTTTCCCTTCTTCCTCCTCTTTTCCTCTTCCTCCTTCACCTCATCATTCACCATCACCATCACCATCACCCATCATTAATTATCATCTTACACAGGGTCCTACTTTGTCACCCTGGTTAGCCTGGGACCTGATATGTAAACACTTACCTCTAGCTTACACAGATCCATCTGACTGTCATCTTATTATCATTAAAAATTTTAAATTAAGATTCTCTGGCTTGGAATTACATATGACTGTAAGCCTCCATGTGGGTTCTTGGAATCAAGCCTGGATCCTCTTAAGAGCAGACCTTCATTGCTCAGCCATCTCTCCATCCCACCTAATCTTTTACTCTGATAATAATAATGAGTGTCATATTGTTCCTTCCACTCTTGACTTAAGATAATACCCTGTTGYCACAGGCTAAAAAAGCCCAAGAGAACTTTAAAATGTAGAGTATTTTGGGCAATGTCAAGAAATTAAAAGTGTCAGAAAAAGTCCTACACCAAATGTACATAAAGTCAGCGTTGGTGGTGCACGCCTTCAATTTCAGCACATAAGAGGGTTAGGCAGGGTGACCACCTTGAGGTCAAGGGCCATAATAAAACCCAATCTTTAAAAAATAAAATAAAATAAGGGTCAGGCGGTAGTGGCACACACCTGCAATCCCAG
>BDUI01002600.1:101603-112024 GCA_002335545.1 Apodemus speciosus | reverse complement strand
AGCCTTCTCAGGACCAAGGGCCTCTCCTCCCTTTCATGACCAACAAGACCATCCTCTGCTTGACCTTCATTTGGGTGTCTTTGTATTGTATCTTGGGTGTTCCAGGCTTCTGGGCTAATATAAAATTACATTACATAATATCATTGACAGTGGAGTAAAGGGAGAAAACCTGATTATAGTAATACAGTAAAAACTTATGAAGTTTAATATTCGAGGGTGTTGGCCTTAAAGAAAGAATATTTACTCTATTTTTATTCTATGGTTGAGAACTCTATTTCTTTAAGAAGTAGAAATATAACATTGATGATTACTTTTTATTCTTTTCTTCTTTTTACATAGTACCTATGTCTTAGGAATTATATTCTCATCTAATTCATTTTCTRCTCTTCTGTGGTGACAGTGGTGCTCAGACCTCAATMTCTGTATAAGTAAAATTGCCAGTCACTGACCATTGCCATGTAGGGAACTTTACGATGGGTCCCATGGGTACTACACCTGCTTTGAATGGCATCCTGGACGACAGCACTGCACTGAGTCTGCCAGGCTCACAAGCTCATCAGGTCCTGCCTCTAGTGAACGAAGTCGTTCTCTGAGCAGTGATGYRAGTGCTTCCCACACTCAGGCTCTTTGAAGGTCTCCTGAGCCACCAGGACACTTGTGGCCGGTGGCCACAGGACTTTTCACCCTACAGGTGAGCATGCTGATTCCTTGTGTCTGGTTTGCAGGGAAGGATAGCAGAGCTGGAGCTGCAGCTGCAACACGGCAAGGAAGGCCCTGAGGAGGTGCAGGCCAAACGAAGCACAGCCTGGCTCTGGTAAGAGGATGGCATTCTGTGGCACACTGTGGTCCTGGAAGGTGAGCAGTGAAGGGAGCAGTGAAGGCCCTAACTGCCCCCATGCTGGTGACATGACCTGGGGTGAGCCAGTCCCATGGGTATAAGTATCTTCTTTTGACTTTGGTATAATTGTCCGACCAAAATTTGAAGTTGTATTTTATATATACATACAATGAGTTCTGTATATAAAATGTGTATATAATAAATTGGTATTTTGGTGAACTCTCCTGCAGAAAAGGGGAAGCGCTATCACTAGGGGCTGCCATCAAAGAAATACTATGGGCTGGGAGGCTTCAACAGCAGAAGCTTTCTCACAGCTCTGA
Source organism: Apodemus speciosus (assembly GCA_002335545.1). Taxonomy (NCBI): domain Eukaryota; kingdom Metazoa; phylum Chordata; class Mammalia; order Rodentia; family Muridae; genus Apodemus; species Apodemus speciosus. The sequence continues at coordinate 110,866 of BDUI01002600.1, read as the reverse complement.
CAGGGGAAGGCACGTGGAGGGAAACTTCCTCATGCCTGTTCCTGTGTGGGCACTAAGCCCATCTGTGAAGGCTCCACCTCCAATTAGTGTCATGTTGGGTCTATTCAACATAGGCTTAGAGCAGGTAAGTAACCTCCTTCAGGATGTCAGAGGACGCCTGTGCGCCCACCACTCCACTGGGATGGCATTGACACAGCACCACCTGTCTGTCCGTCTGGGTTCCATTCTCTCCTTACCTGTCTCCACTAAGAGAGCCTACACTAAGGACGACAAAGCTGAATCTGGAATAAAGCTGTTACCAATGTCCTTCCCCAACCCAGCTCTGCACGTGGACCTTTAAGATCCAGAGGCATTGCTGGAAGTTTTGAAATTAACTTTCTTGCATTGATTATTTAGTTTTGTGTCAGGGCATAAGAGCATGCATGTGCCCAGTGTGCAAGTGGGAGTCGGGGAAGCTTGTAGCAACYGGATCGTTTTCCTGGCGCCATGTGGTCCCTGGGCATCAAACGTAGGTCATCAGGTGCCTTCATCTGCTGAGCCATATGACCGGCCTTCTGGGAGTTCTTCTGAACTGATGAAGAAGACTGTGGGTGTAGTCTGTGGTATCACATAAGCTCATGTCTATTTTCCATCGTTATTGCAGGGTCAGAGACATGCTGACAGATGAGATCACCAAGACAGCTGCGAAGTAAGTCGTTGATTCTCCCACCCAATATATTAATAAGCCTTTCACTTCCTGACAGGCACACACGCTTTCTCCTTCTACAGCATTTCATTATGGTAAGAACTATAAAGTATTCTCTTGGTTATTTTTATAGAAAACCATTGTTAACCATGTTAACTGTATTAATTCTCACCACATGCCTTTTTGTACAAACACAGAGAGACTGGTACAAATACTTAGCTTTTTATCAAAATACTCAGCCTGAACCCTTAATAAAATGCCATGTGGTTTGGCTTAAACTTAAAGGATTATAGTTTAGTTCGAAGAGGAAAAATGAATTCTTGAGAATGTTGAGTTACAATGGATCTACAAATAGATTATTAAATCTCAGTTGCAGTGCAGCAAGCAAAGTGGGGCCTCCTCTTACATTTCCTGGTTGCCATGGGTTCCAGTGTATCTAAAAATTGGTTTCTAATTAGCGATTAATCTGACCTTGGATAAACCTCCTCAGCTCAATGACAAACTTGTAAAAAGTGAACTTTATATATACGACACTGATACAAAGACTCAGGAAACGGCAGCGCCAGTCATAGGCTTGTGGTGGTTTTAACAAAAATGACTTGAGTGTTACTTCCTTCAGGCTTTTTATTTACCTTAAGCCAAAGCTCACTAAAGAAATTACACCCTAATGAACTTACTTGCCGCAGCCACCTCTTCAGGCTCTCCTGCTAACACGCTGACTAATTGTTCCTGGCAGCTGAGATGTGGCCGGCTGCTTTCATATCTCCTCCCCACTGTCACCTCTGCTGCCGTGCTGTGCGGCTCTCTTTCCTAGTCTCCAAGTGACACAGGTACATCCTTGCCCTGGGATTTTATAAGTACTGAAGCCCACACCCTACAGAAGTATTTAAGTGCAATATTATGTATCTTGGTCACATCCTGGGACATGTGTAGCTAAAACTATTTGGCATTAGGGACAGCAGAAACAAACAGCCACATAATTGTTGATGTGAGCCCACACTCATTGTTACCCCCTCCCCCACTGAGTAAAGGAAGAGAGAACTGGTGGTCTCTCTGTCTCCACGGCTGGGATGGGCATGGGGAAACATTTTTTGACAGAACAGAGACTGCAGTGCAGAAAGGATATCGTAGGAACTCATGTGCACAGCTTCATAGGTGAGGGTGGGCCACCTTGTAAATCTCCCTTTCATAGTTTGTTTTTGCGAGATGTTCTTATGTCCAATGAAAATAGGACATTGGGAGCAAAAAGCTCCGATGATGAAAAAACCAGCAAGCTTATGTGCAGGCAAACTGTAATGTTGCTTCTGAAGTCACCTTTATACTTCCTGTTCTTAAAGCTTATTGCAACATGCCTTGTCTCTATAGACTTGCAAAGCATCATGTTTCGACTAGTACCCAAGGTCAATGTGTTCACATTCTCAGGGGTGTGCAGTAAAACGACTCATGTTCTTATGGGATTACTACCTTTTTTATTTTTAATCAAAAACTTAGAAGTGTAAACTGTGGCAGGAAGTGAGCAGGAGCTGTGTAAGGTCCAGAGGCTGAGTGGCCGTGGTAGAGCAGGGGGAATGGCCACYGCTTTCTCTCTGCTTCTTTCCAGTGGCTTCCTTCCCTGAGGCAGAGATCTTAGCCCTGCATTTTGACAGCTTACCTTTTGGTACTTGGAGCTCTGCTGCCATGGCTGCCTGAGGCCAGGGCATGTGCTGTCAAATGCAAGAAGTTACACTGCAGTCACAGAGCTACTGACTTGCTCATTTGAAAGAGTGTTTTTGAGAGTCAGGGTTATGACTAAGGAAGAAGTGGAACATGAATAAGCCGGGTGACTGATGGCAATTTGTTTTCATTGTTATTAATTAAATGGATTTGAACCCGAAGACAAAAATCCCCAAATGATTGGGTCACTTTGCTGATATGTAATGTGATACTTTGTCCCTCAGAAAGCATCACTGAAGCTCATCCTTCCTTGGGCTTTTTAATTAGGTTAATGACATCAGTTTGTTCCAAAGGACAATTTAATTAAAATGTCAGTGGTGTTGCTTAGATAAAGACTGCACTGATGCTGACATGTTATTATGCAAATTAGTCACAGCTGTTTGACTGGTAGGGGATAGTTATTCGAGTAACAAGGCGGTGAGTTTGTGCTGCTCCAGTTGTAGCCCGTTTCACCAGCCAGTTCCTCCTCGAATATGTCTTGCTAAGTATGCAGTGTGTGCTGTCAAGCCAACGCTGCTGCTCTGGGCACAGAGCAGGTCTGAGACAAGCGAGCTGGTCCTGGTGCTGTTGCCAGGTGTGGAACTTGAACCACGGATGCTTGGTGTGGAGTGGAGCTATTGTGTTTTATCTGGAATTAAGATCTAATTGCCAGAGGCCTTAAATACATTTTTCTTCTTTTTCCCCCACAGTACATATTCAGGAGTATCAAGATGGGTGAAATAAAATGTTTTGGAGCACTGTTTTAAAACTGAGGCAGGATCTAGAGAGATTGCTCAGTGGTTAGGAGCACTTGTGGCCGTTGGAGAGGACCCAGGCTGGGCTCTCAGCACCCACTCATGTCAGGCAGCTCAGTCCTGCAACTCCAATTCCAGGAGATCCAATGCCCTCCTCCGGTTTCTGACTGCATCAGCTCATACATATCATACATGCCCATGGACATACTTATATACACACACTCATAAATTTAAAAGTCAAAATTAATCTTTAAAAAGAAATAGGCTAAATTCTCCTATGTGACTTGCATGCTATAAAGATACTTTTTATGTTATCTTGTATAGGATGCTTGTTTAATGAAAATTGTATGTTAAGAAGACTGAGGATTTAATCTTCAGATTACTGAGAGTTTTAAACAACCTTCCTGCCTTTCCTCCTCCACCCTTTTTCCTTCTCTTCTTCCTCCTCCTCCTCTTCCTCAATCCATCCTTAGAGATTAATAACCATTTTTAAGCAGGAAAGGCCTCAGGACATTGATAATTGAAAGAAAAATTATATAGCCTGAGTGACTACTACTTATCYAAAATGCTTGGGATCAAAAATATTTCAGATTTTGGTATTTTTCAAATTTGGGAATACTAGTATAACCTTAATCTGAAAACTCAGAATGCTARAAAACCTATAAATTTTGAACATTGTTACTCAACCTGTATTAGAAGCAAATTATTTAGTTTTGCTTTTATTAAATGATTTTTATGGCCCAAGTCCTAGCTTGCTTTGTGGTAGTTTAAAAAGTGCTTTGTAATCTGTAACCTCAGGGGGATCCATTTCTCAAGGAGTCCTTCCAAAGTTGGTGATCCCAGTCCTGGGTCTTCCTGACTTAGGGYGSACCTCACAGGCGGTGAAGACATGAGCAAGTGCAGGACAGGCTTCACTGAGCTATGTAGGGCGGGAGGGGGAGACACAAAAAGGATCAGGTGACTAGTGAATGAAAAGACTTGATAACGGCCATCCTGTATCCCATAAAACGTGCTCACAGGAACCGTTTAGCCCCTGTTCAATGGTGGGCAGACTGGTCTGGAGGCATGGATGTACTGGGTTCACATGAAGAGGTAGTCTGAGGGTCATTCTCATCCTCTGGGCCTAGTCTAACACTATCCTGTATACAGYGAATGATACARTAAACTCAAGCTCAGGTCATTGCCGGCCTCTGGGGATATTTTTCTGCAGGACATTATTGGGATGCAATTATTAGCATCCCAGAGTAGCATCTTCAGATGGGGAAATTCTGCAGACAGCAACTCATCACTGTCTCATTCAAAGCTTTCTTTCATAAGATGAGCCTGGGAATATGGAATAATACCAAGTGTACACTTTTATATGCTAAGTTATATGAAAATTAGGTAATGTTTATGATGCCAAATTATGAAGTAAAAAGTTAAATGGATTCCTATTGTTAATATTAGAAAATTATCATTTGAATTATGTCACAGGAGAACTTTTAACTCAAGTGATCTAAAACCAGCCCCCACCCATCTTATATGGAATCAACGAGTCATATTACAAAGTATCTCTAAGGCGTCTGGCTTTGATGCAGTGAGTTAAGAGAGAACGGGAGTCATGACTGTCAAAGGCTGCCGCATGTCACATGGGAGTAAAGTACAGTTGTCCCCTGGTTTTGGGGAGCTGGTTCCACACACTGCTGTTTCAGAAGAGGCTGCTACATGCTGCTGGGTCTTTTCACATAGGCGTTTCTTTCTGTTTTAGGGATAAATCAATATATCAAAATTAGCTAAAAAATGATATGGAAGAATATACCATGGGAGATGCTCTGTCGGAGGAGGGAGTAAGAGGTGTAGGAAGGACACTTAGAAATAGAAGCCTGGTTTCTAAGTTGCATACAGTCATAATGGCCATGGTGARGAAAGTTAAAAACAGTCCTAGTGTCTGCACAGAAGTTTTGGCCTCTAGGGATCAACAGACCCGCACTTTCAAAAGGATTTATCTCATTTTATTTTATTTTACTTATTTTCARGACAGGGATCACCAAGTGTCCCTGCCTGTTTTGGAACGCACCATGTAGACCATGATCTCCTTGAATTCACAGAGATCTGCCTGCATCTGCCTACTGAGTGCCAGGTTTAAAGATGTACACCACCACACCTGGCTAATTATTTTTATTTTGTATGTACAAGTGTTTTGTCTGCATATACATGTGTATCATGTGTATGCCTGGTGCTCATGGGGTTCATAAGAATGTCAGATTCCTGGAAGTGGAATTACTGATGGTTATGAGATACTATCTTAGTTATGGTTTCTGTTGCTCTGAAGAGACACCATGACCATAGCAATTCTTAAAAAGGAAAGCGTTTCATTGAGGCTGGCTCATCACGCGCGTCGCTATGCAGGCAGATGTGGCGTGGGTTAGGAAGGCAGCAGAGAGGCGTTGGGCCTGTCGGGCTTCTGAGACCTCAAAGCCCCTGCTCCCCACTTGCTTGGGGACCCCCCGAGACACTATCAACAAGGCCACTTCTCCAGTATTTGCCAGTCCCTATGAATTCATGGGGGCAATTTCCATTCAGAATACCAAAGCCATCATGATGGTCCTGTGAACCAAACCCGGGTCCTGTGAAAGAACAAGTACTCTAACCACTGAACCATCTCTCTAGCCCTCCATACCCACATCTTCCTTCTTGTTTTAACTAGCTCTGTGCTGGAGCAGAGCTGCTTTTCTACCTTGTCTGCTCTCCCATGAAAATGCYTCTCTCTTGGTCTTCTAAGTCTTCTCTTGGAATCTTTTCTTTTAAYGCAGAGAGAGTCCGGTGGTCAAAGGCAATGCACTGCTGGCCCTGAGCAGCCTTGCYGTCGTGGTGTGCAAGCATGAAGCGAGCCTTTCCTCAGAGTCTGATGGAGTCCTGGAGGTGAGGAGGGAGGACTTGGGGCATGTGGGCTTTGGTCACATCCCTCTAGTCATTATTTAGGTGGCCTGGTATGGTAAATTCTGTCACCACATCATCAGATTCTGCTACATGGTGAGCCTTTACTGTGACCCTCCTCTCCTCGTGACTTGATGCGATGCTTTCCTCACTCTAGTTAAGTGGCCATTTCCCTTCGAAGGTGACAATTTTATGAAATGAGGGCTGTCTTTTTGTGATTATATCACTAGTAAACAATCTTAGAAGGTTAACCAGGCTTACAGAAAGTGAACAATACTATAAAACAATGACAAATATGCTGTGTTTACACACTGAAAAAATTACACTTTGCATTTTAATTGTAGGTGTCAGTGATAAAGTGCCTGTTCGTTTTCACAAGGCATCTATGTCTTAATTAAACATCTCACAGGTTGGCCAACATTCATTTCTAATGTTCTTTTTCAGATAATTCATATCTGTCAAAATAAAAAGATGTGCATTTGTTCTTGTTTTAAGTTCTATTGTTTGTTAACTGTTATTAGCCAAATATGATGTGGCCCGAGTAGTTAAACAAAACAAAGCATTGGCTTTCGAAAAGCAGAGTCCTATATTTAAATTTCATTACTTTGACTTATTAGCTACACAGCCTATGTGTAGTGATTTCTACTTTTGGAAACTGTTTCCCCATCTCTAATACTTCCCAGATAATAGTATTATAAAAATTAAATGAATGCACTCATGTGTGTGCACATCTGCACATACACAGACACACACACAGATAATCTCATAACAGCAGGTAAATGATAAGCTCTCAATAACAATAGCCATCATTAACATTACTGCCTCTGTCCTAGAGGAGTGTTCTATCAGGCATTTGTACTCTCTTTTGTTCTGTCTTCATTGGGTTTGTTTGGGTTTTAAAGTAGGGTCTCCGTATATGCCCCAGGCTGCCTCCAACTCACTGTCCTGTCTCATCTTCTCGAGCGCTGATTATCCCTGTTACCCCATACCTGGATCTGTACTCTCCTTTCATGGTGCTTTTCTGAATGGAAAGAAATGTACCTCCCATTCATTTAAAAAAAACTGAAAATGCATGAATTTTGAACCCCTTGGAATTGAAGACAAAGTTTAAAGGCCAGGTTTGGCCAGGAAAATGGGAACCTCTGACAGAGTGCTCTTGAAATGTCCTAGGAGAGCATCTCCACTTGGGTCATCTTTTGTCTTGCTGTGTCCACCACTTACAATTTAGATCCACAAGGCTCTACTCCCAGCTGTGGGRAGGCTGTGGACACAGCTTCATCTGAGCATTCAATTAATCCCCAAGTAATGGAGAAGAGAGAATTACCCAAAGGGTGTTGTCGAAGTAGGTACTTTGGGGACAGCCCACTGAGCCAACACAGCTACCCTGGGGAAAATGTATCTACCTGCAGGGCACCACCCAGTGCCTTCTCTCCTGTGGGTGATTATGGTGAGACACACCCTGGTAGAAGGAAAGATAAGCATGGCCTATTCAAACCACTGCTGGAGCAAGGGCCATGAGGGAGATCTATCCTTGAAGTGATCTCTGAGTCAGGAACAAACTCCTTCTGTGGGTTAAGTGTGGGTCTTCCAAAGTTATATTAAGGGGATCTACTTTATCCCTGCCCCTGGGAGCAGCTCCTCCCTCTGTCTAAACCCARCACCTCCTCAATGAACTTTAGGCTCTGGAGGAGTCAGATCTTTGCTTAGGCCTGCTCTAATTCTTCTGCTTCTCACTTAGCAAGTCTATATACTTTCACTGCTACTCTGAGTCTTGCCTAAGTTGTTGGAAACAAATAACCTGGATATTATATCCAGTGACACTGTCACCAGTGAGCAGGAGAATCAGTACTGTGAGACAAGAGCTACAAATGTACAGGTAGAGACAGGGATAAGGCTCAGGATTAGTGCATGAATGGGAAAAGTATAATTACTTARCATTCAGATATTTAACACTGAACCCAGAGCTTTGTTTTAAAAACGACAAAGAAAGAAATGTTTCATTTCACTCAAAGAGCACTTTATTAAAGGCTATATACTAACTAGATCTATAACCCCAAAAGCTCATACACTTTATAGGACACCTTTTCTGGGAGATACTTATGGTGAATTATTAGTTGTGAAGTTAATTTGCCCCATAACTGGAGGTCTAGCTCAAAGTTGAATTTCTAGATTCTTATATGCTTTATCCCCTACTTCCAGTCTATCAGACTGAGAAGCTGTACAGGCTAAGAATGGGGATTCGCTTTTATTTTTATTGACCTTGACTTTGGACTTTTATCAATACAAAGTCCAGATCTCATTATTTGATTAAAGCTGAACATGCGTGACCAGTAACAAAAGATCTTAAGATGAATGTTTCTGACCCGATGACCACAGGTGACTTTTACAACCAAATCTTTTTATTAGTGAATATAGTTTTTTATAATTTGTTAGTTAGGTGAATGGTTATGACAACTGATGGACAGCATATGTAATAGTGAACATAGTATAATAGTGTCTCTAGCATTTGCTAGAGATGTTGGTCAAACTGTTGCATGCTAATTGACTATACTTCTTGAAATGGTAAGTCATAAAATTTGGAAATTTTAAATTTCTTTTTTTGCACTTTTCTCTTGTGTATGTTATTTTCATCACAGTTCACAGGGCAGAGGAAGCCTGAGTCTATTCTGCTACAGCCTCTGTCTTCCCACTTCTGATAATCATTGAATAAAACATARTTGCACTCTTGTTGGGGAACAGGGAAAGACATACCTTTGTCAACACTATTCGCTTCGTGTACTCTGAGCAGATAAAGCTTACTTTGTGAGGGTAGCACTTCATTATTTCACAACGAAGAAAAGGCTGTAAAATAAAGTTCGGATGACAAAATAAAGTTTAGGTTTATTGTAATTTTTTTCTACTATCATTTCACATTGTTCCCCATCTACAGGTCCAACCTAATTTCCTTCCAGTGAAAGACTGGGTTTCCATGGTGCTTACTACTCTCCTGGTCATTGTGGACAGCCATTACCACCCCACAGGGCAACTCTTCACCTGCTTTTATCATGTAAGTGCAAGAAATATAAATGACCAGATAGCAAGGCTTGGCTATCCTGACATCCATTGCTCACATGAAAAATATGGCATGGTATAGTAATTTCCTCTTCTGACTATAGGTTTGAAGGTGTGTATGTCTGCGTGCGTGCGTGTGTGTGTGTGTGTGTGTGTGTGTGTGT
>BDUI01002597.1:108202-122587 GCA_002335545.1 Apodemus speciosus | reverse complement strand
CATTTTTCTAAAATATTGTATCTTTAAAATTATTTTATCTATTTACATTCCAAATGTTGATCCCTGTCCTGGTTTCTTCCTCCCATAGTTCTTCACCCCACCCACCTCCCTTTTGCCTCTGAGAGGATGTTGCCATCCACTTCCATCTCCTCCCCCAACCTCATCACTCTTCCTTAAGTCTTTACAGGATTAGGTGAATCTTTTCCCACTGGAGCAAGACAAGGCAGTCTTCTGCTACATATGTGCTGAGGGCCATGGACCAACCCATGTATTCTCTTTGGTTGGTGGCTTAGTCTCTGGAAGCTTCCAGGGGTCCAGGTTATTTGATATTATTGTCCTTTCTATGGTTGTTAAACCCATACCTCCACTGGGGACCCTGTCTACTTACTGGAGGTGGTCTCTTCAGTTCCATCTCTCCACAGTTGGGTATTTCGGCTAAAGTAATCCCCATTCAGTCCTGGGAGCCACACATATCCCAGGTCTCTGGGACTTTCTAGAGCTTCCCCTCCCCACTCCCTGTGGCTGTGTATTTCCATTCATGCTTCTGGCCCTCTGGATATCTCTCCTCTTTCTTCCTATACTTGATCTTGCTCCCCTTTCTCCTACCCTTCTACTCTCCCACCTAGGTCACTCCCTCCCTCTGCTTTCCATTATTATTTTGTTGTGAATTCTCTTTGTATCTCATTTTTAAATTGSGTTATTTGGGTTTTGGAGGTTAACTTCTTGAATTCTTTATATATTGTGCATAGTAGCCCTCTATCGGATGTAGGGTTAGTGAAGATCTTTTCCCAATATGTAGGTTGCCTATTTGTAATATACCTTACAGAAGCTTTTCATTTTCATGAGGTACCATTTGTCAATTGTTGATCTTTGAGCCTGAACCCTTGTACCAATCCATTTGACGCTATTTCCTATTTTCTCTTCTATTAGAATCAGTGTATTTGGTTTTATGTTGAGATCCTTGATCCACTTGGACTTGAGTTTTGTGCAAGGTGTTAAATATGGATGTATTTTCATTTTCTACATGCAGATTGTCAGACTAGCACCGTTTGTTGAAGATGCTTTCTTTTTTTCCACTGTATAGTTTTGGCTTCTTTGTCAAAGATCAATGACCATAGATAATGGGATTATTTCTGAGTCTTCAATTATATTCTATTGATCTACCTGTCTGTCTCTGTACTAATACCATGTAGTTTTTATCACTATTGCCCTGTAGTAGAGCTTGAGTTCTGATATGGTGATTTCCCCCTAGCAGTTCTTTCATTTTTGAGAATTGTTTTGGCAATTCTGTTTTTTTTCTGTCTATTTGTCTTTCCATATGAATTTGAGGATTGAGCTTTTCATGTTTGTGAAGATTTGTGTTGGGATTTTGATGGGATTTCATAGAATCTGTAGATTGTTTTTGATAAGATGTCCATTTTACTATATTATTCCTACTGATCCATTGTACAATGATTTTCTTTAAAATTTCATGCTTGTTTTCCCTCAACTTCTTTTGCTCATAGCATGCCTTTACATGTTTATTGGTGACTCTCAAAATGCTGATTCCATATTGTATATTGCATCTTTGGCATTCTGGATAGTAATGTCTGTTTTAGTTTTGGTAAGAGTTGATCTGACATACTAGGCCTTTAGTAGTTGGGTGTTCGGTTTCCTTAGAAAGTGTTGGTTGAGAAATCTGTCTCAGGGACACTATGTTCAACTTTAATTGAAATTAGGCTTTTCACATGATTCTGGAATATGACAAAGCAAATTGTGAGTTCATGTATATGTTCTAGATAGCATTTTTGTCTGGTTATATCATAAATTATGGTTAATTTACAAGTGAAAAAGCCATTCTGTATGCAGTTCTTGCTTTGGATCTACTATGACTTGTCTTAGTGTTTCTCATTACTACCATTGGGTATGGTATGTTGGTGCAACACATTAATAAGATTTTCTTGTCATATGTATCCCAACCTCTTGCTAAAGCAGACATTAATTTAATTGATATAATGAAAGATGTATATGCTAAATTTATTTATAGGATCACAAACTGGCTTACGCTTTTATACTACACATTTATGAGACAATATAGTTATTTTAATAAGGATTGAAATGCTTCAGAAATATGTTTCAAACAGAAAAGAATAGGTAAAAATAACCCATTAAGTATTCTTTTTGTTTTTTTTAAATGACTACAGAGAGCAGTTTATTAAATTGCAGTATGACATTGATTTTTTTTTCTTTAACGGGTTTGGAGGTGAGCCCACACAGACCAGCTAGCTAGTTAAGAGATGTAAGCTTATTTTTAGTTTATTTTCGTTGTCATTTTTCAGTATATTACATGTCATTGTCATCCCAATATATTACATTATGGAGCTTTCTAATATTCTTATATTTTAAAATCCTCAGAAATTAAGTTAAAGTAGTAAAATATGGACAACTTCCAGGCACATTTGTGATGGATTAATGCTACATGATCCTTCATCAAACCTCCAAATAAATAGTTAAATAATATAGGATAGGAGCTATGTGATTTTTTTTCAGGCTGTGGAGACCACTCTGCAGGTTACAGCACTTCGTGCAGAAGCTGGATGAGCTGAGTTTAGACACTTGGTACCCACGTAAAAGCCTGATGAGGCAGCACAGGTCTTTATACCCAGCATTCTTGGAGCTAAATAGGAGTCAATGATGGAGAATTCTTAGGACACATGTGGACCAGCTATCCTGTTCTCAGCCAGCACATTGGCTGAGAACAGGAAAGAGCTTGCCTCAAACAAGGAGAAAGTGAAGAACAGCTCAGGAGTTTTCCTGTGACGTCTACTTGTTAGGTGTGGCATTTATACAGCCGTCCACATGAACTCGTTCGTTCACATGCATTAATATTATACAATTACAATAAATCTATTTTAAATGTATGTTTTCAAACCACTCAGAAATATTTTTAAGGCATTAATTATTTATATGAGGTGATTTGAAATAGAACAAAGTAGCAATGATTAAAATAGAAGGTAGAGATCCTGATTCTCCAACCACAATTGAATTTCTAATGAAAAATATTAAGATGAATTCTCTACTTTAAATGAATCAAAATCTGTATTCCTGCATAAATGTAGAGTATCAGTTACTCAATAAATTTGTCACTTACTTGTTTTCCTTGCATTCCACTTGTGTTTTCCTTCTCCATTTCTGCATGATTTATACTTCAGTATTGAAATCATATTAACACCATTTGTCCTTTCTTATTTCAATATTACGTATATTTTTTATTTTCACCATATCAATTCTGATTGTCTTGTTTTACATGCACTAAATATTTGCCACTAAATATTTATAAGATGTGTARATATGTAAGCTATCTTAGAAATGTTTAAAATGGAATTTTACATTTTGACTAGGAGAAAGAAACAGAAACAATCCTAACTTCATTATTTTATTTTAGAAAATATACTAAATAAAATCCACATTCTGTTTATTAATATTTTATGTATGTTTACTTTTCTTTTAAAGCATTGCGGGCACCATTGGAATTATCCAGCACTGTGTTTCTCTTTAAAGTCCCATTATATGAGCTTCAGAATAATAAGGAAGTCACAAGAATTCAGGTATATTGATAAATAATAGACTTTGTAACTTTGTAACTCATAATTATCTGATAATTTTGGGTTGTCACTTATTTAATTGATTTTTGAATTATTTCCTATTAAAAATTTACCATATTTATTCAGAATATTTGGAGCTACAACACTGGATTTTGTAGAGAATAGTGCACATTATACGTACGTGTACACACACACACACACACACACACACACACACACATATATATATATATATATATTACATAATACATATTTTTCAGAAATAGTTTTTTTTGTGTGTGCATGATGTGTGAGTCCCGTTTGTGCTTATGTGTTTGTAGCTTCTTAAGGTTAGCAAGTTGGCCTCTGGGCTTTTGGAGATTTTTCTGTGATTACCTACCATCACACAGTGGAAACACAGGATTAAAGATGAGCATGATTGTTTCTAGCCTTTTATTAGGCTCTGGGGATTTGATGTTATATTATTGTGCTTGCTATCTAAGCACTTTACCTGTTGAAACATCTTCCAAGGTCCTCTAAAAATAAGTTTTTAAATTTTATTGCAAAAAAAATCTCTTATGAAGTTCTCTATGAAAGGAAATTGGGACAAGTTCCTTATTGGACAGAAAACAGTCCATCTCCAAGGAAGAATGCTCAGTGTTGCTGTGGCTTCATAGAATGAATTGGGTAGGGTTTCTTCGGTTTCTATTTTGTGGGATAGTTTGAAGAGTATTGGTATTAGGTCTGATAGAATTCTGCAATAAATCCATCCTGTCCTGAGCTTCTTTTGGTTGTGAGACTTAATGACTGCTTCTACTTCCTTAGGGGTTATGGGACTGTTTAGATGATTTATCGGATCTTGATTTAGGTATTTGGTATCTGTCTAGAAAAATGGTTTCCAGCCCTTTACTCTGAGCTATTGTTTTTCTTTGATGCTGAGGTGCATTTTCTGTATGCAGCAAAATGCTGGGTGCTGTTTACATATCCAGTCTGTTAGGTATGTCTTTTTATTGCAGAATTGAGTCCATTGATGTTAATAGATATTAAGGAATAGTGATTGTTGCTTCCTGTTATTTTTTATGTTAATTTTATTTTTGTGTGGCTAACTTCTTTGGGGTTTGTTGAAAGATTACTACTTTCTTGCTTTTTCTAGGGTGTAGTTTCCCTCCTTGTGTTAGCATTTTCATCTATAATACCTTTTAGTACTGGATTTATGGAAAGATATTGTATAAATTTGTTTTGTCATGGAATATCTTGTTTTCTCCATCTACGGTAATTGAGAGTTTTGCTGGATATAATTGCCTGGGCTTGTATTTGTGTTTTCTTAGGGTCTGTATGACATCTGCCCAGTACCTTCTATCTGTCATATTCTCTGGTGAGAAGTCTGCTCTAATTCTTATATGTTTGCCTTTATATGTTACTTTACCTTTTACCCTTACTGCTTTTAAAATTCTTTCTTTGTTTTGTGTATTTGGTGTTTTGACCATTATGTTACAGGAGGAATTTCTTTTCTGGTACAGTCTATTTGGAGATCTGTAGGACTCTCGTATGTTTATGGGCATTTCTTTCTTTATGTTAGGGAAGTTTTTCTATATAATTTTCTTGAAGATAAGTTTAAGTTGGTAATCTTCCCTCTCTTCTATATCTATTATCCTTAGGTTTGGTCTTCTCATTGTGTCCAAGATTTCCTGGATGTTTTGGGTTAGGAGATTTTTGCTTTTTGCATTTTCTTTGACTGTTGTGTCAATGTTTTCTATGGTATCTTCTGCACCTAAGATTCTCTCTTCTATCTCTTGTATTCTGTTGGTGATGGTTGCATCTATGACTCCTGATCTCTTTCCTAGGTTTTCTATCTCCAGGACTGTGTCCCTTTGTGATTTCTTTATTGTTTCTATTTCCACTTTTATGTCCTGGAATGTTTTGTTCTAGTCCTTTACATGTTTGGTTGTGCGTTCCTTACCTGTGTTCTCCTTTTTTACTTTAAGGGTGTTATTTATGTCCTTCTTAAAGACCTCTATCATAAACTTGTGATGTGATTTTAAATCACAGTCTTGCCTGTCTGGTGTGTTGGGGTATCCAGGGCTTGCTGTGATGGGAGAACTGGTATCTGATGATGCCAAGTAACCTTCGTTTCTGTTGCTTATGTTCTTGTCCTTGCCTCTGTTTATCTCTTGCGTTAGCTGGTCTTGCTGTCTCTGACTGTGACTTATCCCTCCTGCAAGCCTGTGTGTCAGTACTCCTGGGAAATCAATTTTCCTTGGGAGGAATTTGGGTATGGAGAGCTGTGGTACAGGGTCAGCTCCAGGTTGCAGACAGAAACCAGAAGTATCCTGTACCAGGTGTTTCCTTGGTTCCTGTGTCCTGATGGCTCTGGGCAGGTCCCTTTTGGGCCAGGAGTTTTAGAAGAAGTGGTTGTCTTCATAGGTGTGTTGGCACTCCTGGGAGCCCAGCTCTCTTCTGGTGGTATTTGTGTATGGAGGGCTGTGGCAAAGGATCAGCTCCTGGTGCACATGAGAAATGGAAGGCCACAATTCTTTTCTTTTTTTTTCTTTTAAAAGCACAATTCTTTTCTATTGGTCTAGTGGGGAAATATTATAGCTGTGTCATTGACATCAAATGCAAAGCATATGTGGTATCATAATGACTCATTTCATTTGCTGTTCTCCAATTTCTTAGTATTTTGGCAGTAATGTGATAATCTTCTAAGAGTTAGGGGATGTAAAGAACACATTCACACACATAGTCTAGGTTTTCTGTAAGAAAGGGCTCAAGTGTATTAATAATTTATAACAAAAGAATAAGGAAATTTATGTTCATACTGACATATGAAAACAAAAGAAAGTCCATTAGGTTGGCCATTTGACATGTTAATACCATCATAATCAAATTGTCAGATCTTGTTTCTAACAACTAAATTTTAAATTTTCTTTTGAACACATATATGAACAGGATCTTGTCTTCCGTAATATTTCAAAAAAAACGGTTCTTTGGTCATTAGATATTGGCAAAATAGATAAATATTTCAAAAGTGGCATATTCAAATTTACTGCACTGATTGGAAGTCTGAAACCAAATGAAACATATACTATTTCCATACATTTCTGTCCAAGTAAGTATTTTTTTTCTATTTTTAAAACATCTTTTTAAAACAATTTATGAATAATAGTGTTTTGCCTACATATTTGTGCATATACCTTGTGTCTACCTGGGGTCTGCTGAGGCCAGAAGTAGGTGGTGGATCTACTGGAACTGGTTGTGAGCTACCACACAGTGGCTTGGGTCCTATCTGCTGAGCCATCTTTTCAGTGGCTTGACATCCTTTCTTAATCTTCAACGCTGAGAGAATTTAACTCGACACCCTTTTTACAGTAGTCCCATAAGATTCTTCAAGTAGCTTGCGATGTTATCTTCATATACTATATATAAAAAGATAATAGCAGGTTTGTTAAAGCATTGCAAACAACTTAAAGAAAAAAAAGTCATGTAACTCTTCCATATATTCTTAATTTTCCCTGATGTAGTAAACATCTCTTCCTCACTGTATATTTCCCCCTTGAAGTAGATATTAAAGGATTTGCTCCAGCTCTAGACAAAGCATACTTGAAGAAATTTTCTTTTTAAAATAATGCTTTATTTACTTGTACTTTTTCCTCAGGCTGCATTATTCCTGGGTAAGCTAGTCTGCCCCACTGAGCTGTAATATCATAATAACTTTTAATATTAATGCTTAGAGTATGTACATATTTGTGTGTAAACTAATCTATACCACTTTTTTCCCATAGAAGAGCCCATAACATACCTAGCAGATGTTGCTATGCGTTTAAATGATAATTTATTTGACTATAGAATATTACATCTTATTGGAGAGATACAATTACCAAAGATATCTTTTGATCCATCATTTATATGTTTTACCCCTGTTCCTTTGGATGTCACAACTGGAGTAGATATCAGAATTTTGCCACAAAACTATTTCAGGTAAGTCCCCAACATATTTTTCTATATCTTTATGTGCATTTTTTATGTATCTCTGTTATGTGATAATTATATGTCATGCCAGACTTCTTGCTATAGTTGGGAAGTACTATTAGAGTACTTTAGGATACACTGACATTTTAAAGATACAAAATAGCCTTTCAAGTCATTTATTTTCTTGTGCTTTTTTTAAAAAATCTGTTCATGTAGAATTAGAAATATGCTTAACATTTCAGTGTAAAAGAAACAACACAAATTTTGTTCCTTAAAATATTTATTTGATATTCCAAACAACATTAATTTATTGTTTCCTAGTTTATATGGATAATTAGCCTAGCTTGATTTATCTGCATCTTTTGTTCAATATCTAGTCAGGAAAATATTTAGCTGCCTCTTCAAATTCTTCTGTGTCTTATTTCTCCTCCAATATGTTTAGCGAGAATTAATTTCCATCTAATTATAAAACTAAGTCAATAGTTATTGATTGGGGTCACAGTTAGCTTTGAGCATTCATCTTCAAATCCTACATGTGTGGTCATATGTGTACCATGTGCTCCAAAAAATAACAGCTATCAAATTTTTCTTCTTACCTCATACAGTGCATCCTGACTACAGTCTGCCTTCCTCTACTCTTGCAATTTTCCCCAAGCCTTCCCTTCTTCTACTCTTTCCAGTTCCCTCTGTTATTCCCTCTCTCCCTGATCCACTGCACCCCTGTCTTCCTTCATAAAAGAGCAGTCTTCTCAGTAACATCAATGGACATCAAGAGTGCATGAGGCAACCCAGGCAGAATGGTGTCCCAAGAGCAGGCAAAGCAATCAGAGAAAATCTCCTCTCTCCCCCTGCAACTCCACAATCCCACTGTATCACTATGTGTAGACCTAAGCTTTTCATAGCTCCTATGTTTGCAAGATCTGGATCGAAAGCCTCAAGATCTAAATCACTTGTATGCCTTCCATTTCCAGATTGCAGTTCATTCCAGATTAAATGTAAACAATAACTAGGTCATAACAATGTCCAATATGATAAGTTTATCCTTTGTTCAACTGTAAAGGCAAAAACAAAAAGCATAGCTGCAAGGCCTCTACTCTTTTAATTACATTTATTATTCTTAAATGCAGGACTCAGCACTATTACACACCCCTTTAATACTTGAACCATACATTTTGCAGATTTCTTTTCTAAGCTTGCTGTACTTGACCAAAATGCTCTTCTTGAGAGTCAACCAGAGGACAAATTCTATTCTGGGTTTTTTGAGACTTCCTCTATCAATGTAACTAACCTGACTCTCCTCACCTTAGCCTCAGCCACACTCCCCAGACAAGGGCAAAAAGCAGCCATATTCTTCATAAAAACATAAGAATGTACTCCATGTAGCATATTAAGATCCCTCTCTTGTGAAAGTTTTTGATGTAGGCCCCCAGAATTCAAATCACACTCAGCACCAGTGTTTTCCATAGTATTAGTTGGATGGCCCATTAAGCTCCACGTAAATCATTACACTGCTTTCTAAATCCAACTTTCTCAAATCCACATTCTTCCAAACAAAAACATGGTCAGGCCTATCATGCAATATCCTAGTCCCTGGTAGTAACTTTTTTTCCTAATTCAAGTTTTCATTGCTGTGAAGAGACTCTATAACCAAGGTGAATTATAAAGGTAAACATTTAGTTGGGCCTGGCTCACATTTCGGAGTTTCTGCCCACTATCACCTTTGTGGGAAGCATGACAGTGTACAGGCATACATGGTGCTGGAGGAGCCAAGAGTTCTATATCTTGATCCTCAAGCAGGAGGAAACTTTCTTCTGGAGGCATCCAGGAGGAGGGTCTCTTCCATACTAGGTGGAACATGAGCAATGAGATCTCAAAGCCCAACCTGGCAGTGATAATTCCTCCAACTAGGTCACATCTAGTAGGATCACACCAATTTTTAGGGGCCAACCACAACAGAGTTCAACAAAAATACCACTCTAGACAAACATAACACATATGCAGAGGACTTAAACCCTACTCACTCAGGGTCCATGGCTGCACCTTTGCTTTCTCTAAAGCTCTATGTCCCTGCTTAGTTGATTCTGTGGACTGTGTTTTCCTGGTGTTCTTGACCACTCTGACACCTACAGTCTTTCCTCCCCTCTTCTGTGGGTTTCCCAGGCTCTGCCTAATGTTTGGCTGTGGGTCTTTGCATCTGCTCCCATCAGTTGCCTGAAGAAACCTCTCTGGTGGCAATTGTGCTATGCACCAATCTGGTCTTCTAGTAGCCATGGTCTATGGTTCAGCAAGGGGTGTCTCTCAGCCTTCAGGCATTACAGATGGTTATGGGCCACTTATAATTCCTGAGAAATGAGCTCTGCTCCTCTACAAGAACAGCAAGTCACTTAACTGCTGAGCTATCTCTATAGCCCCCTTCTATACCTGTTGTTTGAGGCCTACAATGTTGCTTGAGAGAGTAGGAAAATTGAAGATACAGGAAAATATGCATTATTGTTTTTTTTTTTGATCTAATAAATTTTATTTTTAGGAAAATTTATGCATGTTAAGCATAGTTTATTTATATATTGTTGCAAATATGTGATCCTATGAATAATTTAAACACTCAAGGATGTAGTGTGACATTTAATACCCTGCCCCCTTCCACACACACAGGATGTAGGTGTGTCACTTAAGGACTCAGCATCATTAAATGTATCATGGGAAAGTATTTATTTAAAGCAAGTCTTTCATTGTTTTATACATAAATAAGGTAATTTGTATGTATTTGATTTATAAAAACAAACATCAATTTGCTTAGGAGAACAAAGCTCTTAATTTTTCTTTTTTTTTTTTGTTCGTCTGTTGCTTTTCTTTCTTTCTTTCTTTCTTTCTTTCTTTCTTTCTTTCTTTCTTTCTTTTTACTTTTTTTCTATATTCTTTGTTTACATTCCAATTGGAGAACAGTCGGAGGGAGAAGGCCTTACAGGACTTATGGGGAGGGGGGACTGGGAAAGGGAAAATCATTTGCATTATGGTTTTTAATGTGAAACATTATAGAGGTTAATGCTCTAGCAGCACATCGTTTTGTACTCAGTGTGGGTCTTGACTCTCTCAATAATATAGCCTGGAAACACAGTTTCACTTTTGTGTTGTAAGCTGTGTTTAACATTATCCATAGTAAGGCTTTTAAGGATAGTAAAATCTAGGAAATATACAAGTTTCATGTGATAAGTGAATGCATACATATCTTGATATTTATTTGGACATGAGAATTATGGTTATTAATGAACTTCAGTTAGTATGACAGTGGTGTCTAGATATTAGAAACAATACATTAAAATTCTTTTTAAGTCTAAGGGGACTGTATAGATGGATTATCCTACCAATAATGATATTTAAACATGGTTAATGCAATCACCAAATTGTAGAAAACAGTATGATATTTAATTTTTGTATGTGATTAGCAAGTTATAATGGATGATGCCACAGAGCTTGCATTAAGTAGTATTTAATTTGGGAAGAGTTCAGTTCTTGAAGATTGAACATACATACCCTTGCAATTCACAGCTTTGTTCAGATTCTATTTTATAAGGAGACATTAACCTCTATTAGTTTATAGATAATGTAAATTGGAACTTACTTTGCTACAAAGTATTCTTATTAATAAAYTGTCTTAATGTAAGGATTAACCTTCAACCTTTCATCTTTTTATTTATTGTATGGTGATATCAATATAACAACTACTTGAACTCAAACTATGAGATGATGACTCTGAAGGTGTTGAAGAGAGGACACTCAATTTCTTTGTTCATGTGTAGTGAAATTAGCATAAATGACACATTCAGTGACAGTCAATTAGAACTAAATTGCTTTTTAATGGACTTTGGAATTAATTTCCCATATTTATCTCATATACCATATAAATATAATTAATCCAGGTAAAAATAATCATTGCGGTTTTCATTTATTAGCTGAGTAATGTTCACACTGATTAAAATGATACATGAATAAGATTCCCATTTACTTACACTTATTTGCTGTATGTTTATACATGTATAATAAAATGAAGCTAATGTTTTAAAATTAATGTCAGCAGAATTATGATTAGCAAATTTTAAAATATAAATTAACCTATATATATATTGCTTGGTTAAATACATTTTATATAGCAAATAAATATTTACCACCCCAAATGTTAAAGAAATATAATGATTAAAATTTATTTTTGATATTTGTCTGGAGGTGCCTATTAGTATCCAGATATTTAAAGTTCTTCGTGTATATAATGTATCAATATTATTTAATGTATATGCATGAAATTTATAAATGTTAGCTGGGTTTTTTTTGGACAAATCCATATTAGGATATATTGGAGGAAATTAAGTTTATGTGATCTTATTTTAAAAATTGTTGGATTTATTCTGATATATTATCTCTTTTAACCTTTATAGAACAAAGGTGACAGAGTAGATTTAAACCTACATTTATATATCAAAATACTATTGTACATAGTTGGTTTTTGAGAAAATACACATTCAAGTCTCATTAATTGCTTGTATTTTAAGCAAACTAATAATAATATATATATATAATTTTATATTTTTTACAGTAATTCAACTCTTCAGTTCAAGATTCCCACTGCAAAGCTTCTTGATGATGATGAGATTCACCCACTTACTGTGACATTTCCAAATGGCAGAGTCATCCAAGGCTCTAATACTGGACTAAATGATGAGATACTATGTCATCTTAGTTTCAGTTCATCTAAACCTGTTTCATTTTTTGCCAATCTTATGTTTTGTGATGACAGAAATAACTGGTAAGATATTTAAATGTGGATGCTTTTTGACTTGACATTTAAGTATACTAGGTTTATATTCTATACTTTTGTGAAGTGGTAAAAGGAATGGCATTTAATATAATGATTTTGTATATACAATTTTTAACATTACAAGTATAAATTTGCTTTAATGATAAATCTCAATATAGTGAAGTATAAGCATTTATAGTATTATAACTTGTTACCTTGATTTCTGAGATCCATTGTCTTCATATGAAAATAAAAAGCTGATGTGAACAAAGTTTTTGAACATGAATTATGGAGGTACAACTAGATTTCTTTATTGATGATAGTTTGTTGCTTTTGGCATAGTATATTGTAGTACACAAGAGCCTAGAGGGAAAACCTGAAGGATAACAATGGCCTGATACAGGGTGTTTTGATACACAGTCTTTTTTAAGAGCAGCTATATGATATATATATATTCACAAAGTATAAAAAAATCTATTTTTCCTGCTGTATTATCACATCTATTTTATCTCTTTTTATTATCCTATTTGCAGCACCTTCTTTCTCAAATATATACAGCCAGAGAGAAAACACACACAAGCACACACACACACACACACACACACACACACACACACACAAACAAACACTAAAAAGTATGTTTAGTAGTAGAAAAGTCTGATGAGTAAATATACTCATCAGAGTCTTTCCACTAAGATGGTTGGGAGCTTGGGAGATTGCTCCATTGATAAATTAGGACTTTCCTCAACAGTAAATCTAGGGCTGAAAAAGTGATCTCCAGGTTCAGAGACAGACATCCTGCCTTACAAAATTAGTGGACATTGACTGAAGAAAATATAAAGATGTAGGCCTCTACCTTTCATATAAATTACGTTTCATGTGCATGCATGCACACGCACACATGGACAGGAATATTATTCCCTTGTTTTTATTGATGTATTATTATGTCCAAACAAAAATTATTTCCACAATATGGGTAAATAAATTCAATGTTATGTTATGATGAAACAGTCTGTGTCACAAACTTAATCAACACCTGTAGATTAATTATTATTATTATTATTGTTATTTTTGCTCAGAATTGCTTCAGCTAAATATGATCTTTTATAGTTTTGTATGAATTTTAGGATTTCATTTTTTGTTTTCATGCAAATACCATTGTGAAAATTACATCAATAGCAAGTTAGCTTTATCAAAGAGATATAGTTATGGTTCAACATAAGTAAATAGATTAAATCATATAAATGGACTTAGGGGATACAAATCACTTGATCATTTCAAAACATGCGATAAAGGCCTTTAACTAAAAACTAATATTCCTTCAAGATAAAGGCTGTATTTGACAAGTTTACTTCCATCAACTTCCTAAATGCAGAAAAGGTCAAAACAATTACATTGTAATTAGGAATTAAAGGCTGAAGAATTGGGTCAGTGGTTAAGAGCACTAGCTGTTCTTCCAAGGGACTGAGGTCTGAATCTCAACACCCACAGGACAATTCACCACTATCTGTATTTCCAGTACCGGGAGATCTGACACTCTCACACAGACATATGTTGAGGCATAGAGAGGCCTTTGTATTTTATTATTAAGACAATGATGCTTGCAATATAGAGCCTTCCATTTCAGAACATTGTGGATGATCTCTACTGTGATAAATGTACATTAGAACTCCCATCATAAAGTTCCCTTGACTCAGTGCTTGGCCAAAATAATATAAAATATTATTGATAGTAGGTACTATTAATAAATATGTATATGTAAATAAGATTACATGTGATATTTTGCTAGTAGTGATTGAATCTAAAAGAATTATAAGTAGATTTGGGTATGTCACTTTAGAGACTTTAATCAGGATATTTGTTTCTGAAATAAATTCTTCTAGAACAAATATATTCATCAAATCATCATCTTCCCATTCATTGAATGTAGGTATTTGAATACAGAATCACCACACAGTTCTAATGGTGATGTTGAATATAGTAGCTTTCGCAATAAAAAGTATTTTCAAAGGACTGGTTCTCTCTCTCTCTCTCTCTCTCTCTCTCTCTCTCTCTCTCTCTCTC
>BDUI01002597.1:24142-49802 GCA_002335545.1 Apodemus speciosus | reverse complement strand
ACACACACACACACACACACACTTTTTTTAAAAAAAGAAACATAAAGATATGAGAATAAATTGTATCCAAAACTTGATTCTCTTATATACCATCTCATGATACATTTAAAAACTAGATATGAATTAAATTGTTGGCCACTTGGCATAAATACTACCTTGGATATCTGCTTTAGAGTAATATCAAATCAACTCCGATTAAGATTTCTGTAATACTTGTTCCAGACATTTAAAAAATAGGATATAAGCATTAGAGCTACATTTTAAAGCTTAGAAGATAACCAAGTAAATGATATTTTGATCATCACAGATTGAGAAGAGATCTATGCCAGTACCAAAAAATAAAGTATGTCATTGCATTGTATTTCAAAAATAACTACTGTCCCTTCAATCATTCACTAATGAATTAACATCAAATACTGTTTGATCCAGAATTTATTCTCTCTTGATGCTATCTTCCATAAAACTAGAAAGGTTTCAACATATCCTCATGAAACATCTCTAGCAAACATCTGTGAATATTTACAAAAATATTAACAGGATAGGGTGTCAGTCGTTAGAAAAAGACAGACAACATACCATTTTTGTCTTTGCACTATATTTGTCACTGAATTTCTCAATTTATGAACATTAAGTATAACAGAATCTTACTCAACATATAATTTTCACTAAATTATTTTTAGATTTTGCTAATAATCATGATAAAGCATAGTTTCATAAGAATGTGAAATTGGTTCCAAAATTCACAATGTTTTCTGTCATTGTCATGAGCAATATACAGATCTTAACTTATATGAATTTAAGAATACCCTTGGGAATGAGACAGCTTTCAAGTTTCTCTATGGGCATTTGTATTGTCTGCTTCTGTCAAAATACCTAAAAGAAAAGGGACATAATGTCCAGATCAATATACTCTACATTGTACTATGATAAAACTAAATGAAAGGCTAGAGCTGGCAAATATTACACAAAATGAACTTGTAGGTTATCTATGTGTTTTAATCAGTCATTCTGTTCAGCTTTCCAATATCAAAGAGATAACAAAAGAACCATATATGGGGAACAAAAATGTAATCTTTATTATTCTTTCCACTCTGTATGGTCTCTCCATGTGAATGTATCAAGCTATTGTACCTATGACAGTCTAAAATTACAGTGACTATCAAATACACAAAATACAAAATGTTTCTTAATTTTGAACAAAAGGCATTACAACACTTAACTTTCCTACCAAAATATGTATTAGTAAATTAAAGCACAGAATAATTATAAATGTGGGAAATAACTTCAACAAGAATGTCTTGCTAAGAATATGCTGTTCCTAATTGCAAATCGAATTAATGGAAATGGGGGTATTTAAGATTTTATACAGATATAGTATTTTTCATGGTTAAATTTAATTCATATATATATATTAAATAGTGATTGAGAGATTATTTATCATGAATAATATATAATCATGAATAGTAATCATGAATAGTATCGAAGAGATTAAATGGGTGAAAATTAAGGGTCTGGCATACCTGAAATATGTGGTGAGACAGTTGTCTCAGATTGTGATATGCTCTATCATTTCCACACTTCCAAGTAAAAATTTAAAACTGCTAGATATCATATCTTTACAGAAAAAGATAAAATGTAGAACTTATTATAGAGGTTTTCTCTCCCTGAAAGGCAAGTTCTTTCTACAATCACTTTGGAAGGGAATTTCTGTTTAGCCTTATGATGCACCCTATTTTTGACTCACTGTCAAAAAGTAAAAAGGACATTTCACTAAAATTTATAAATTATATTAAGTATTTGGATAAATGCCTTCTAATTCCAGCACTGGGGAGTCAGAGAGGCAAATCTCTTTGAGTTCCCAGTCATCTTGATTTATATAATGAGCTACAGGCTAGCAAGTGATATAAAATGAGACAAGCATCTGAAAAAAATAGGGGAAATAGAAAACACTATTAATTTGTGTTTGTCTCGTATTTTAGTTGATTTAAAATTGTAGAGGGTGAGAATTATTAAATATCTACAGTATTTAATAAAATAGATATTCTTTCCCCCTCTGACAGTCATATTATGAGTAGTGACTATGCTGCTGATCGGAGTTCTTCCAATGCTGAAAATGGCTTAAGAACATGTGAGTAGCTCATTGAAAAGCTTTGGCTGTTTATTTGTTGGTTAGGTTGGTTTTTTTTCTATCTGATTTTTATGTAAAAAAAAAAAACTGAACTGAGATATTCATCTTGGGTGCTTATGATAATAGAATGAAGACTCCTAGAGATTTCTGGACAGATGCAGATTGACTTGTGTCTGCCTTTTTTATTAAGTATCCTTTTGAGGATTCTGCCCCCTGATCTTTTCTTTTACTACAGAATATGTTTCCACTAGCATATAGGATACATCTTTACATATATGGTCTTTATGTTGCTTTTGAATTTTATTGAACTCAACTTAATATTATATTATCCCGTTTCCTGGACCCCCTTCCCCAGAAATTCCCTAATCTATTCCCCTTCCCCCTGCTCCTGTGAGGATATTCCCCCACCCACCCACTCACTCCTGCCTCCCTGTCCTGGTATTCCCCTATATTGGGGCATCTAGCCCTCACTGGACCAAGGGCTTCCCATCACACTGATGCCAGATAAGGCCATCCTGTGCTATATATGCACCTGTAGCCATGGGTCACTCCATGTGTATTTCTTGGTTGGTGGTTTAGTCCATGGGAGTTCTGGTGGGTTCATATTGTTGTTCCTTCTATGGGGCTAAAAACCCCTTCAACTCTTTCAGTCCTTTCTTTAAATCCTCCATTGGGAGCCCTGTGCTCAGTTCAATGGTTGGTTGCAAGTGTCCGCCTCAGTATTTGTCAGGCTCTGGCATGTAAACCTCCTTAAACACCAGGTATTTTTACAGTTAGAATTATAAAAATACAGTTTTTCATTTAGTATTATTAAGTAAATAATAAGGTCTCAAAAATGGGCAAAGGTACACAAAGAGGCTGCAAAGAACTCCAATTTGACTTTCAGTAAATGATCTTGAATAGCTGAAAGCTTAGTGTTTGAATATTTTACTTATCCATACACTATTAAAATTTTGAATATGCTGTAAAAAATATTGTAAATGATGGGTACAATGATTGGCAGGAAACTGAATGTAGAAATGTTCTGGTTAGCCGTAGCTGCAGAACTAACCATCACAATCACATCAATGATCGGGTGTAACACTTACCATGAAATAGAAGCTGAAACATGGAATATTTCTAAGTCATTTTATTCATGTATCTTTTATTTAATGCTTCCTTACCCCTAGTATCTTATATGAGGCTGATGGCTTATAATCTTATAAGTAGAATCTCTGTAGGTCTGACACTTCTCAAAATTAATAACTGGGTTTTAAAAGATTGAGGAGAAAGGATTAAGCAGATATTAGATTACATAGTATCAGAAACCATGGCACTTTAGTTCTGCTGAAGTCTATCACAGAGCATTTGTTCAAATGAAGTGACTAACATTGGCCTACCATATCACTGCATTCTAGTAGCTTTCCAGGAATCTGTCAGCATGTTTTAAAACTACTGAAAAATAAATATGAATGAAAATTTGTGGTTACAGTAATCATTTCCAACTCAAATTGTCCAATATGTTTTATTATGTGAATTGCTTTATAAGTCATCAAAGTTAGAAATTCAAGAAGGGCCATTTTACATATACATATGAATTACATTTAAATAGTACTAAGATCTCCTTTCATCAGGTCATTTACCAAGGAGTCATTAATAGATGAGCATAATTATATATTTTGTTATGTCAAACTTGAGATCAGATCACCCTTAGTTTCTTATTAAACAGTATGCATTGTGTTACAATGTTTTCAACATTTTATACATCCTAAAATGTTAATTATTTATGAAGCAATACTTTGAATAATTTATTAACTCTCTCTCTTTCTGTATCATATTTTCATAGCAATTAAGTCTAGCTTCATCAGAGAATTCTTCTGTACAACTCAAACACTTACCCTGGGACCAAAAGCATCTTCAAGCCTGGAGGTCTACTACCTTCCCTTTGACATGCATGTTCGTTATTGTGCCATCCTTCTGAGCAACAAAGAGGTAAGTACAGAATTGTATGCTGTGCTTCTTCTGTTATTGGTTGTTTCTGTTATGAAGTAAACATTAAAGGCAATATTGAAATAACTGGGACTCCAGCAAAGTTTGTCTTCCTAGCCCTCAAATTCCATGGGAAGAACCTTTTTCTGAATAATAGTAAGGGTCCCAGTACTAGTAGATAAATTTTATGGGAGCTGCTTATAGAAGTTCCATGTAAGTAGAACTGCCATGATTGGTGTTGGCTCAGGCTCTATGAGTCAGAGATCTGGCCTGTCATGCCGAATCCTCTACTTATGGTCTATTAAATACTCAGTGAAGGAAATGACCAAGACTGGCATCTACTCATAAACTAATCTGAGGAAGTATCTGCTTCCAACTTTACAAGTTGTTTATGGAGCTAATTTCTTTGTTCCTGTGGCATTCATGCAGCTTGTTTCTTAAAACCAACAAAGGAGAGATCAGTTCGGGGAAGGAAGAAAAGAGGACAAGAGAAGGGAGACTAATTCGGGGAGAGACTGGTTGTAAGATAATGATCTCGGGGATGGGTGATTTAGAATCCTCAGAATATATAGACACATGTTCATATATATGTGAGTTCACTAAATTTAACTAAT
The DNA here is from genome assembly GCA_002335545.1 of Apodemus speciosus. Classification (NCBI taxonomy): domain Eukaryota; kingdom Metazoa; phylum Chordata; class Mammalia; order Rodentia; family Muridae; genus Apodemus; species Apodemus speciosus. Next base: position 45,092 of record BDUI01002597.1, on the reverse strand, counting down.
TGATGAAATTAGGAGATAATACTTACCTACTATCTGTATAATTGATTGCCTATGTATAAAATAATATTCTATTAATTATGAGATATATGTTAATCTTATTGATGGATTGATCGGCTTTTATTTACATCAAATGCTTCCCCTCTTCCCAGTCACCACTTCACAGAAACCTTCCCCATATCCATTCTCCTTCACCTCTGAGAGGGTGGAGCCCTCTTGGGTATTCTTCCACCCTGGAACATCAAGTCTCTGTTAGGGTAGGCACATTCTCTATCAGACAGAAGCCAGAAAACATAGTCTTTTTGAAGAATGGATACCACAGTCAGGCTACAGCTTTCAGTAGAGCCCCCTCTCCAGGTGTTGGGGGTGGGGGAAGATGGAGACAAAGCTGTATGTCTGCTGTATATGTGTCAGGGACCTTTTTCAAGCCCATGTGTTCTTTAATTGGGGGCTCAGTCTCTGAGAACTTCAAGTAGTCCAGGATAGTTGCCTCTCTTGGTACTCCTGTGGGGTTCCTATCCCTTTTAGGATCTTCAATCCTTCACCCACCTCTTCCACAAGAATCTCCAACCTCCATTCAATGTTTAACTGTGGATATCTGTCTATTTTTCAGTGAGCTGCTGGGTAGAGTTTCTCAGAGGAGAGGGGTTATGAGATTTCCTTAGGGGCTTCTTCGCCATTTGAATTCTTTTGAGAATTCTCTGTTTAGTTCTGTATTACTTTTTAAAAATTGAGTTATTTGGGTTGTTGGTATCTGATTTCTTGAGTTCTTTATATATTTTGGATACTAGACCTCTGTCATATGTAGTTAGTGAAAATCCTTTCCCAATTTGTGGGCTGTCGTTTTGTCCTAATAATAGTGTTCTTTGATTTACAGGAGGTTTTCAGGTTCATGAGGTCCCATTTATTCAGGAATGTGTCTCCTGTACCAATAAATTCAAGACTATTCCCCACTTTCTGGTCTATTAGAGTTAGTGTATATGGTTTTATGTTGAGACTGTTGGTCCATTTGGACTTGAGTTTTAAGCAGGGTGATAAATATGGATCTATTTGCATTCTTCTACATACATCCAGTTAGACAAGCACCATTTGTTGAAGATGCTTTTCTTCCCAGTTTTTTTTTTTGGGGGGGGGGCTTCTTTGTCAAAAATCAAGTGTCTGAAGGTGTGTGGGTTTATTTCTGGGTTTTCAATTTGATTCCATTAATCAACCTGATTGGCTATACCAATACCATGTAGTTTTTACTAATATTGCTCTGCAGTACAACTTTAAGTCATGGATAGTGATACCTCTGGAAGTACTTTTGTTGTTCAGCATTTTAGCTATCCTGAGATTTTTGTTTTTCCATATGATGATGAGAATTCATGTTAGAATTTTTAATAGGGATTGCATTGAATCTGTAGATTGCTTTTGGTAAGATTGCCATTTTCACTGTTAATCCTAAAGATTCATGAGCATAGGAGATTTTTCCATTTTCTGATATCCTCTTCAATTTTTTTCTTCAGAGACATGTAATATAGGTCTTTCATTTCTTTAATTAGAATTAGACCAAGGTATTTTATATTATTGTGGCTATTGTGCAGGGTGCTTTGTCCCTAGTTTCCTTCTCAACTCGTTTATCCCTTCAGTAGCCCTTCAGAAGAAGAGGGCTACGGATCTGTTTGAATAATTTTGTATCTAGGCACTTTGCTGAAGGTGTTCCTGTCACCTGTAGGATTTCTCTGGTAGAACATTGTGGTTGGTCCATGGTTTTGATTTTTCTCAAAGAACCAGCTCTTAGTTTCTTTGATATTTTTTATTATTCTCTTTGTTTCTAATTGATTGATTTCACACAAGAGTTGATGTCTATTAGTCTTGGGTACATTTGCTTCTTCTTTTTTTTCAGAGCCTTCAGATGTACTTTCATTTGTTAGTATGAGAGTTCTCCAATTTCTTTATAGGGGCATTTAGTGCCCTAACCTTTCCTCTTATCACTGCTTTCATAGTCTGCCATAAGTTTGGGAATGTTGTGTTCTCATTTTTATTAAATTCTAGAATGTTTTTAATTTCTTATTTCTTCCGGAATCCAGTGAATATTGAGTAGAGAGTTCAATTTCTGTGAATATGTAGGCATTCTGTTGCTTCTGTTGTTGTTGAAGTTCATAATGATCAAATAAGATGCATGGAGTTATTTCAATCTTCTTGTATCTGTTGAAGCTTGCTTTGTGCCCAGTTTTATGGTCAATTTTGGAGAAAGTTCTGTGAGTTGCTGAGAAGTTACATTCTTTTGTTTTTGGGTGAAAGGTTCTTTAGGCATATGTTAAATCTGATTAGTTCATAGAATCTTTTAGTTTCATTATTTCTCTGTTTAGTTTATGACAGAGTTTAGGGGCCACTGAAGGTTTCCATATAGAAACAGGACTTTCTTATGGTCCTAAAAGGCTCCTCCAGATTCTTTGTTTGAATCAGAATCTAGTAATATTTCTCCATAGTCATTTTCTGGTATGTCTTTGAAAGACACTCTTTTTTTCTTCAACTTGTTTTGTTTTTATGTTATGATGTGGGCTTCTAATGATACCAGCAGTACAGACAAGGAAAATGGAACCCAGAGAGCTCTTTTCCCTAAGGCTTTATAGCTGCTAAGAAAACAACAAATGCATGAATGCTCACCACTATTAATTTCTCAGAGGTTTCTTGGTGCAGGTTTCCCACTTTTATTTTAGGTTTATCTGTGTAGCAGTTTGTACTTCTTATCTAATAGTGTGTCCCAAAATATTTTAGGTATTCATTTTAAAAATGTACTTCAAAAATAGACTCATAGATTCACATGCTCTTGAATAGTTTAATAAAAATATAATAAAAATAGTGATAATAAGATGAAGACGAGGAGGAAGATTAAGGGGAAGAAGAATTAGAAGAAATAAAGTAATTGTTGCTATGTTGTTACAGGATAGGGACAAAAATTCATTCATGTTTGCATGGTCATTTTAAGAGTACCTCTTAAGAATACTTATAAAGAATTTCTAAGATCTTCTTATTCAACTTTCATATCTTTATAGCAGGGTAGTGTAATTCTATATTTATGTTTAGTTTTGAGTATATGATTATTATTCTTTGCTCAGAAAAGTATGCATGAAAGTTCCTAGAAAGCATATAGATGTTCACTGTATCATAAATATGGTTCATATTTTTACAAGCACTTAAAATTCAGTATTATTATGTGCTTATATTTTAGATTGGAGATTTGATATATGTTATAGAAGGAAAAGGTTTGATACCCTTGCCTTCCAATTTCCTTCCAATGAAGCCTCCAAGTCCAATTGACTACAGCACTTCTCTAGAAGGTATATTGCACATGTTTTGCTCTATTTGTTATATTGACAAATGGGATTATTACTTGTATGGTCATACATACGTCCTTATAGCACTTTTCTCCAACATGCAATCATATTTATGAAAGCCTTCTTCTAACTTTATTTTGTTTTTATCCATAAAACAGCACCATTTTAGCAATGAAAAACACAATTAGTGACTTCTTTGAAAATCTGTTGTTAGTCTTCAGATAATATTGGAATTTACTATACCAAAAACTGTTCAAGAAACTTACCCACTTCTGTTGGATAATCACTATATTTCCAAAACTTTATGTACTTTTCATAATCTAGACTATCTATGTCCAATTGTTGATTCCTAGTCTTAGCTTGGAAAGAGTATGGTTGTTAAAAAAGAAAGTATTCTTTTCTGCCTATACTTAAAGAGCTTCATTTTTATGTTTATTTCCATTTCCTCTTTCTTATCCTTATGTATATGGTAACTCATTCCAGTAATTGTGGAAATAAAAACTAAGACTGAATATGAACTTTCAGCCATAAGTTTTGGTTAGAAAGCTAAGAGAAATGAATGGGCACTGATTTTGAAAAATCGAAGACTTTGCCAGCAGATACAAGATTGAGTGTTTTGTTTTATCAGGTTGGTAGGGAAAATATATTTGTTAGTTCACAATAATAACACTTTAAAAAGAAATCTCTTCCTCGTGGAAAAGAAGATTTTCTTATATAAGATAGAGATCTAGGGTTTGATTGATTATTTGGTTGTTTTTTTATTATTGTTGTTTTTGTTTTGTTTGCTGGTTTGTTTGTTTTATCTTAAGATTGGACTTATCCCTGTAGATATACTGTCATTATCCTATTACTGGTGGGTCTTGTTCTCTTGTGAAAGGAATAGGCACATTCCATATATCATTAACAATAGAAGAAAGTGACCTCATTCACTAACAAGTTTTAGTGATCACATTATACTAAGGTTTTCAGCATATTGATATTTTTAATAAAGCACTGTAGAAGTAAAGCTTCTCTTAGAGAATAATAATAGAGTATCTTTTATTTTTGATGTCTTATTTATGAATCCATTATTTAGAATTAATAGAAATGTATTATCCATTTTTTCCTCTGCTTAATGAGCATCAAAACGAACTGCATTTTTATGTGTCTAACCTGACAATTCGTGCTTGATAGCAGCGCCAAGGGAATAAATGTTCATTATATTCATGAATATTTTTACTTTCTCTAGAATATAAGGAAGATCCAGTTCTTTATTTGAGATGCAAACCCCATCAAATCCTTGATATGGAACTTAAAGTACCACTGACTAATGAAGCAAAGGAAAAGGCTTTGGCTTTTGCAGCACAGCAACAGATGTCAGCTCTTGAATATGAACGAAGGGCTATCGCTGGTACTCTGGAGAGTAGTACCATTCGTGCAGCTGTTGCCCTCCTAGGACTAACCAAGATTGAGGTAGGAATAGAGAAATGATGCCATTCGTTTGCTTTTAGAAAAAAAAAAAAAAAACATGCCCATCTGTGTAATTATAGGATGGTTACTTAAACTATCACAAGCTGCTATTTTTTATATTGTTAATATGGTTATAATGGTGATTTTTGAAAATTGAAATAAATTTGTAAACTACCTGTTAAATAATGAGTGTTCTGTTCTTGCACACCTGTGATTGCTGTTATGATTACTATTATCATTAGTAATACATTAGCTTAGACTCTTATTATGGCTTGAAATAATGCATAATCTGTTCTCAGTAAGCAGACAAAATGTATTTTTTAAAGATAAACACACTCATAAGCTCTACTGTGAACATTCTAGCTTCTGACAGATAAAAGCCAATTTCCTGAGGATGCTCTAAGAATGGCCTTCCAGACCAGTACTGTCTTATCCCATAATCTCAGCTCCTCCATTAGAGTCTCTTTACTCATAGAACCCCTCAGAACAGTCCTTTTTGGTTTTGGTTTTCTAGTAGCCTAGACATATGTATGTCCCTGTGCCCTTTGAATTTCCTCCATTGCCTTTTTCTTGATGTCATAGAAACCATTCCTTAATTATTTCAGGAGATCTCAGTTAAATGCTAGTGAATCTCTCATTTTCACTTTCTTTACATGTAATTGGTTGCTTTCTTCAGCCTTGTTGAAGATACACACACACACACACACACACACACACACGTGCGCAGAGAGAGAGATACATGTACACACAGAGACACACACAGTGCACACACATGTGTATGTGATAGATAGACAGACAGATAGACAGATAGATAAATAGATGATAGACTAAATAGTTGTCATTGACATTCTATAAATGGTTTACTTTCAGGCCCTAGAATAAATAAAGGCTATTATAAATTTTGAAAAAATAAATAAAATTTTAAAGATGACTTTTTTTGCAAAGTTCTAGTAAGCTTTAAATTAGCAAATTGTAATCATTTGACAACCTCTTCATTAAATTAACCCAACTATTTCCAAAAAAAATGATGATTCTCTTTACTAAAACTCATACTTTTACCGCATAGTGAATTTGAGGAGCTTTATATGCAGCTATCATAATAAATTCTAAATGAGTGATTATTTCAAACAATCAGCCTGTCACAAGGATACCTCTTTTCCTTATTTTATTTAATTTTTTACTAATAATTGTCAAAATAATTTACTAGAATTGATTAAGGGAATTTGTCTATTACAGGTTTTCTTGCTTTATGTACCAATTGATTTTGTACCTATGTTTGCATTTAAAGTCATGTTTCATATGAGAATGACATTTGTTTACTTATTTTTTCTTTCAAATTGTAAGTTCTTAAACATCTAAAAGTTTTTACTTTTTGCCTATCTTTATATCAAAGCATGATATATATTCTGAAGTAAATATTGTCTTTTCCATCCTGCTTCACTTATACTGTGAAAGCTAGGTTGATCTCTACTGTCTAACTTTCACAGGGTCAGTGTTGTGTCTAGAGGAATATATCAGTAAAAATGTGTTATAACCCACAATTTTTGAGCAATGGTCATTTGAATTTAAAAAATAAAAGATCTAGATGTAAAGATTTGGTTGTCTAAATTGTCTGAAACTTAGATGTTTCTATATACTAAAAAAAGCAAGAGAAGGAAAGAAGAAAGGAAAGAACAATGAATGAATGAAAAACGAAAGCGAAAAGGGAAAGGGAAAAAGGAAAGGAAAAGGAAAAGAAAATAAAGAAAAGAAAAATAAAGAAAGAACAAATTTCCATTAATGAAGACAGTAGCTTTGTAGGTTCTGCAAATGTGATATGCAAATATGCATATATGCAAATATAATATGAAGATGTGAAAGCACATAGGTTTCTACTCAAGAAGTAAAGCTTTATTTCAGGGTTGCTCATTAATGGAATGTTTTCCTTGCAACATAAGTTATTGGTGACTGTAAGCATTAGAAAGGGGGATGGCCACTCTTAAAGATGACATCAGTGGCAATGTGTAGGCTTTAGTGCTACCTTTTACACAGTTTTATAACACCTCCAAAGAAAGAAGTTTGTTTATGCTTGTGTATATTTTCCCCAAAATGTTTAGCTGAGCATATAATGCTACCTTATGTTTTTGAGGTAAATTTTTAGAAAATTATAATGTAATTTCAATGTTTATTTACAGTGCCTTTTGCTCTTTAATATGTCAAAGTTGAAGAAGCCTAAATCCATTGTATATACAACAGAATTGAGCCTCCCTGCACATTTCAATATACCCAGGAAAATTTACATTCCTCAGATTCCAGAACCTCCATATTTCCATACACAGTCTATGGAAATTAAACCTCAATTTGTATCAGGTAATCAAGGATATTTTGATTGGAATATCTATTGGTATTACAGATATTTAAAAGAAGGAACATATTAGAAATGAATAGTTTTTATTCATGGGTAATATATCTTTGATATAATAATGTTCTTTATCATTTATTTATATAATGTATTTGCTATTGGTTTCCTAAAGCATGCTTATTTTTTAATTATGGTCACAAATATATAAATTAGTTTAAATGAATATTGATTCATATTATTATATGTGCTATATCTTATTAATAGTTTATTAATAACATAGTAAACATGTGATTAAATATTTTTTACTAAAATTTATTTTCATTTTATATTTCAATTCCTGTCAATTTGATGGGCAATAATAAGACTCTAATTCCTTAACTAGTGTTATCTTCAAATGTACCATAACTTTGATTTTATATATGATATGTTACATTTTTGGTAAATGTCATTTTAGTAAAGATTCACTTGTGGCTCTCCTCTGGTTTTGTGTTAACTGTAAAATATTTCTAAGTCTGGAAATGTTGTTACTAATTATAAATTCATCAATTTTCTGTTCAATTTATGTTTGTAGGAGAAGGAACATTCCAGAGACAACTGCCAAGTACCCAAGCAGGTAACAAGAATTTAAGAATTAGAACTCAAATAAGGCAATATATAGTAACAGATCATATGGAAAACTTGAAGGGAATTTTCCTGAGTAAACGTTCTGGTAAAAAATGAATGAATGAATGAATGAATCAATCGATCAATGAATTCTGAGACAGACAGGACAGAGTAGTTTGCAATAACAAGAATTACATAAATACCTAATCCTACCTGACAATGAAAATCAAAAAAAAAAAAATGCATCCCATATGCATATGTCAGGAGATTTTGGCAAGCAAGCTCCAGAAAAGTGTGAAAATCTTTTATTGTATATGTAAATGCTATAGGATTCTTCACTTTGTGGTGGACAATCTGTGCTAAATATTACAATGCATTGTAAGAGTTTTACCTAATAGCCATAAAGATATGGCTAAAGGTCTTTGGCTATTAAAGTGGCTAATATTTCAGGATGATTTTCATTCTTAACCTTAAACATTGTACCTTAACAAAAACAATAGTCTAATTAAGCAAGGTCAAGCAGTCTGCAGACTGTTTACTGCAGGCACAGCTTCAGAAAACTATTTTCTAAAACCCTTATTTATATTATCTTTATTAATGCTTTGTAAAAGTTCACCTCTTTCATTGTTAGTGGAATAAATAAAGAAAATTCCTAATCTTTATTCTCTTCCCTAATACACACTTGTACATATGCTCATTCTTATGCCCTAAGTTGATTCTCATTCCAAGGATTGAAGTTTTACTTTCTGCCAGGATTTTGCCATGAGTAAAGACAACCTCATGCAGAATATGTGGACCTCAGTCCTTCTGTAGCATAATTCCTCTTTGTGAATGAATTCATCTTCCTCTGTTCTATTGTTTCCCAATAGCAGGAATGAATTTCTACTCCCTGCCCTAAAATCTTGCTTTTCTTGCCAGAATTTTCCTTCCTTCCACATGCATAATAGTATGCTCATCATGCTCTCTATCCTTAGTCTTGGTAGTCCAGTTCCCTTTCAATTTGAAATTCTGGATCGTTTGTAACTGTCAAACTGACTTCTTTGTCAGTTTGAAAAACTGACTTTCTATTTTCATTTCCCATTGCTTTTCTCACTGCATCTATCTGATGATAAATATAATTCCAACTTGGAAAACAAAAGGAAGTCATAGGTCTTTCTCAAACTGCCCTCCCATGTTGGTACAGGTGAAACATAATTTTCCCTTACATACTCAAGTACTGGACTAAACTGAAAAAAACTAGTAAAAAATTATGTAATTTAATATAATTTTATGCAGTACTGCATGTATTGTGTTTCTTTTATTTTTCTACATTTTGTGAGTCAGATTCTTTGTGTTCAGCCAGGCTAATTTGGTACATGAACTTCTATGTCTTGGAATTATTTACATGTATGCTCATATATTCAAATTCAGTTCATCTTTTGCTTCTTTTTATGGGATATTGAGATGGAGCACATGAGCATTTAAGAGATACATAGTCTTCTTCTACTGAGTTGCCACACAACCAGTATTTTTTCTTATGAATTCAAAACATTTCAGTTTGATAAGTAATTCAATTTCACCTTTATGATTTTTTTGCAAGAGAATAGAGCTAAAACTTTATTTTTTGAATTTTGTAAAAGTTTATTTTTTCTCTGTTATCTTTATTGGTGTATATGCCTTCTGCAGTCTATCATAATGAATTTTGTCAGGGGGTTAAACATAAAATTTGTAACTTTTCATCTAGTTTAAGTTATCATGAAGATGTTCATTAGATCAGTAACAGTTCATTCAAATTATTTGTGCACTTAGATCAGTCTTACAGCAATTAAAATAAATGAGCTGATTTTTAATATATAACAATCAGATAAACTTTATGTAATGGGAAATCAAAATTAAAAATACAATGTTGATTTGCTATCAGAAATTCCTTGCCTTCCTTCCCCATGGAGGATTTAATTAGAAAGTACAACCTTATTTCAGCTATTTATTTGGGAAATTTTGTGTTCTTAAGCAATTATTTATAAAATTAGCTCTGTAGTTAAATGGTAGCAATGTGGCACTTCTTGATTGGCCTGTTGTTAAGTTTCTATGAAATGATACATGAAGAAACAGAAAATAAACGTACATCTAAACAACAATGAAAAGAAAACAAACCATTTATATGAAAACTTTGAGGAATTTTCTCTAGTTATTGAGCTGATATGACCAGAATAAAAAACACATTTATTGCCCTTTGCAGGTTCAAGACCAATTAAAACATAATTTTCGTCTAAAGAAGCTAAAATTCAGTTATCTAATTTCCTTGCTCAGAAACTTATTTCTGTGTACCCATGAGAGTACAGAATGTGAATGTGTGCCACTTTCTAATTTCTTGCTACTCATAGGAATCCAAAATTATTTTTCTGTTGAATTAATGGGTAGGAATTCTTTTGAAGGACAGACTTGATATGGATAATGCCTGACAATCTCTTAACACTACTCTTGCATCCCTTCAAAAAAATGCAATAAAAATAATTGTAACTCTAGGAATCATCAAGGAAGTATAGACTTCTATGGGAGTGTCTGGTCATGTTAGTCAATGTGGTGGTAAAAATGGTGAAAAAGATGGGAAGGATTTAATTAAGTTGCTGTACATGCTCTTGATTGAGGATGAGATTTATCAATTAACCAGAAGATAGAATTCATAAAATGTAAATTTCCTCTGGATTTTTAGAAATGTATCAATAAATTTGAGAAAATATTCTCCTTACACTTAACTGGCAAATACTTGTTCAGTGCAGAGAATTGGCCCCAAATCTCTACGTTGAGTTCATTGTACATTGAAGCCTGACTGTATTGTGATATGAAAGGAAGGACCAATAGAAATAAGTACTTAGTAAGAGTACATCTCTCCTATATTTAGAAGCAAAACAGAAAACGTAAAGAAACAAATAGATGTTCAGAAATTTTTTAATTGGATATATTCTTCATTTACATTTCAAATATTATCCCCTTTCCCAGTTTCCCCTGTCCCAGGTATCCCCTATCCCATCTTCCTTCCCCCTACTCCTATGAGGGTGTTCCTCCACCCACCCCTCCCACATATTCTCCCTCGATTCTCCTACACTGGGGCATCTATTGAGCCTTCATATGACCAAGGGCCTCTTCTCCCTTTGATGCCTGACAAGACAATCCTCTGCTACATATACAGCTAGAACCATGAGTATCCCTTGATTAATGGCTTAGCTCCTGGGAGCTCTGGAGGGGTCTGGTTGGTTGATATTGTTGTTCTTCCCATGAGGTTGCAAACACCTTCAGTTCCTTTAGTCCTTTCTCTAACTCCTTCATTGTTGACCCCACACTCAGTCCAATGGTTGGCTGTGAGCATCTGCCTCGGTATTTGTAAGGCTCTGGCAGTGCCTCTCAAGAGAGAGCCATATCAAGCTCCTTTTATCCTAGTAAGATATTATTCAGTAAGCTGAAGGCTCATATTCAAATAGTCAATATATAGTTGCTATACAGCCATGATATTAAGGTTATTTTATTTATTATTACAGTATGCTTGGTATTAAATCATAGACTTTATTGTAGGTAATCCCTTCAGACAAATATATTTCTCAAATTAAAAGTATTAATCTATATCAATAGAACTGTTATTATACATGGAATATATGGTCATTTTTCATTCTGTTTATTAAAGGAGGGAAGTCAGTAATGGGAAGATATTATAACAGAATGAAACTTTCATTTTATTTACTCTAGTATTTGGAAGGCAGATTATATTTTATCCATAAGAAAATAACAGATGAACTATAAATGGCAAATTTGTAATTAGCATGTGTGACTTGGACTTTTGGTAACAATTTTCTATGACATGTTCCAAAAATATGAACTATTTGAAGTTTGGTTAATAAACTTGTCAGCTGTTCTATGTCAATATATTTTTCATAGATATATTTTTTAATGAAATATTTTGAGAGATACATGGATATAAATTAGTATAGAAGTATAGATTTTTACATTTAGCACTTCACTTTCAAATGAAGAGTTTGGGTTTAGTGTTCATATAGAGATATGAAATTAACGAGAAGATAGTAAGTTATTTCATATATTACTTCATCACTCCCATGTTTGGTGAACTGTTGTATCATGGAAATTTAGTATATTAGTTTATTAAGTTACGCTCTATAATGAATTTTTTATTTTAGAAATCTTGAAATTTTCCTATTTTATTAGTCCATAGGAAGAATATACATGTGAATAGGAACATCAAATTTTAAGTAGATCAACACAAGCTTCATTAAAATTTATGCTGAGATTTATTTTAGATATTACACAAAATTATCGTGAATATAATAGTACTTGCTTTCTTCTAACTTTGTATACTAGAAGAATCAATGTGGCATATAATTCTCCAGATACAAGGAGATTTGAAAATAAGTCTTGGTTGGTTCGTACTGTGACTTTGGTCAGTTCAAAATTCAAATTTGGATTCTCACATTACTTTTTCTAAAATTTAAAAGTTATAAAAAAGACAAATACACTTTTATATAGAATACACTCTGTCCTTTTTTTGTTGAAAACTAGAACTCATTACCACATGGAAAATGAAGCTTAATTTAAAAAATTTTGTAATCAAAATTTTATATGTGAAAGTAATAGCACAGGATAGTTGGGTTGTAACCAATATTGCTCCCCTTTTCAAACCTGACATGAAGAATAATGATTCTTGTGTAAATATGTGGATACTTGAACTCAAAAAACTTAATCTTTTACTTATATTCCTTCTAGTAGACATTCCTTATTTACTCTACTATTCTTAAAGTTAAACAGCATGAAAATAGAACTAAAAAATGTCTTATGAAATTTTTTTTGCATTTTTTATTTGATATATTCTTTATTTATATTTCAAGTGATTTTCCCTTTCCAGGATCCCCCTGCCCCAAAGGTCCCATAAGCCCTCTTCCCTCCCCCTGTTCCCCAATCCACCCCTTCTCACTTCCCTGTCCTGGTATTCCCTTACACTGCTGCACTGAGCCTTTCACATATCAAATTATGAAAATATTTCTGAAAGGATTTTCTTTTAGTTGTAATTAATAATGCCTCATGAACATGGAGCAACAATACAGTTGGGGTCCATATAGTTCTGTATCATTTGATCTCTCTCTCTCTCTCTCTCTCTCTCTCTCTCTCTCTCTCTCTCTCTCTCTCTCTCATCTCTATCTCTCCCCCTCTCTCTGTCTCTCTCTCTGTCTCTCGCTCTCTTTTTGTCTGTGTGTGTGTTTGTGTTTGTGTGTTTGTGTTGACTTAAAGACTAAAAATATGCCATAAGAAAGAAATATCTATTTATTGAATATAAGATGATGTATCTCAAAGGAGACACAGACTGTGTCCTGAAAACAAATAGTTTGAGAGTTGAACTCTGAAAGCATATATGGGTATGTGGAAGACAATGAAGAAAAATGGAAATATTACTTGTAGAAATGAGTGATGTGTCTAAAATAAAATCGCAGATTGTATCAGAGTGCAATATTATAAATATATTTTTTAAAAAGTCTTCTAAGAGAATACATGCACACACTCTCAAAACACACACACACACACACACACACACACACACACACACACACACACACACACACACACACACACACACACACACACACACACACACACACACACACACACACACACACATCAGAATCACACACACACACATCAGAATCACACACACACACACATCAGAATCAGCCTGGCTGTCAAAGGCAAAGAAACAAATAGTGTTTTTGTCAATTAATCTTTAAAGTTAAAACCAATATTTTCATGAATTCTACTGATGCAATAAATTTTATTTTTAATTTGGAAGAGAAAGTGTCTAAACTTTTATTCTTTAGCATCATATAGTTAATGATTTGGATTATAATATAGACCTAAAGTGCCCTTCTCTTTCACTTTAATGCTAATCAGTAGTCATTATCTATTTAATGCTAATCAGTAGTCATTATGTAAATCAGATGTTCAATTTGAAAAATATTTGGGCTATTTGTGTTTGAAAACACAGCATATAATACTGGATCATCCACATAACCCCTTCATTTATTCACCCACTCCGAGGGAAATGGAGACATTTCACTGCTTCTGACCAATTAAATATTTTATATTAATTGAATATTGAGCACTAAATGGAGACATTTCACTGCTTCTGACCAATTAAATATTTTATATTAATTGAATATTGAGCACTAAAAGATCCTTAAAATACCCATTTCTATTTCCATGATTTGTCATCCAAAATGTAAAGTAAAAATAATATGGGCATGTCTTTTAAAACACAGAAACCCTATTGTCTTTTTAGAGTGGGAGATCTCTCATACAAAACTATGAAAGACATCAACTCTCATTCAAAAAACATTGTGTTATAAAATATAGATAAAATATGTAAGGATGAAGATACCTAGTCTATTCTAAATAGATGCATTTTCACAGAATAATAATACACATTGATTAGCAAAATCAAGTTTAGGTCTTATGACATTTAAAATGACTTTTGCTTTTACAATTATTTTGCTAGCTTTAGAAGGAACTGTTTCAATTCCTCTACGATTTGCTCCACTTGGGTCTGGAAGATACCCTTGTAAAATGTTGTTGTTATCAAGAAATGATGTACGTGTGTATGTAATTGAAGGTATAGTAAATGAAGAAGAACCAGAGGCTGAATTGTTGTTTAAAACACCAGCATTTGAACCGCTAACACAGCATATCCCAATAGTAAGTGAAAATTTTTTTGTTGTTATTTTCACAATTTACTGAAGTTTCTGGCCTATAGTGTGTGTGTGTGTGTGTGTGTGTGTGTGTGTGTGTGTGTGTGTGTGTAATATCTGGAGAGTTATAAATTTGTAATTGTATCTTAGACTAGAAATTATTTTTCTCATTATATCAGGGATTCTTCCTGATTATAAACTCAGCTACAACATAAGCATCACTTCTATTGAATCCATTTGCTTAAAAATGTGACTGTGATATCCTTAACCTCTCACCAAATACCTAATAAAAATTATTTATCCTGGAGACATCATGCTGAGATACAGATGCTCAGATCACCACTCCAAATCCTGTCGATTTTAGCATATGATTAAGATGAGTTCTAGGTATTAAGAAACTGCACTTTCCCCTATGAGACAAAGTGACAATACAGCACAGAATTGGATAACATAAATTTAGAAGAACTTCTGTATTCAGAACAATAAATTAAGTGTTGTTCCTTTAATTACTACAAACAACCTAGTCAAGCTGATGCAAATAAATCTGTTCTGATGAAATATATAACATCTGTCATCTGAGAAATATAGCAGTTACATCTTTTATTTTTCTTGATCAATAATGAAACACATCATTCAGGATTATATTACTATTATTATATTGTGGATATTTGTCATAGATTATCATGAATTGATGTTCAATAAATCAAACAAATTATTTTCTCTAGATATTAAATAATGCCTGGATGAACCTATCAGGCAGTGTTTCTGTTGTTATTTATAAAAATCTGGGTAGTCTTTTTACTCTTAACATTTAAAAAAAAGTTCACAATTTTTTCCTTTAAATGTCACATTCCCAATTTTTTAATTTTATAATACATGGAATAATGCATAATAATTCAAGTATTTTATCAAATATTTACTCTAAGCATGGTATTATGATTCTTATGTAAAAATAATTAAATTAGCCTACATAGACATGGGTGATTTTTATTTTTTTCCATACTATGAATTTTCCTTATGTTTAATTTGGTTGACTAGACTTCTCCCAATTCCATCTCATCTCTTTGTTTCCCTGTTCACTACTGAAGCTTTTGTAATTCTTGTCAATGCTAAGCAACTACTGTACTACTGAACTATATTCCAACTTCTTGAAGTTTTGCAAATAGGTCTCAGTATGTATCTGAGGTTGGCCTTGAATTTATCAATAGAGCTCAGGCTACTGTGGAACACCAGGTAGCATACGCTTAGTGCTTCCAGGTATTAGAGAAACAGGTTTGTATAGCCATGCTGAGATTAACTGTACTTTTTAATGACTTAACAAGAATTAGTATACAACTCAATTTTACCTTCATCATCCTTCTAACATATGTCTAACTCTTTCCATATTTTAGAAAAATGAATCCAAGAAACTTTCGAAATTTCAAGTTAAAATAGAAGGAGAGGGGTTTCATGGACCTCCAGTTTTACATGTTGCCCCTGGCGAAACTATCCAATATCCTTTGACATTCAAGCCAATTTTGGAATGTGAAATTATGGTATAACCAAGGATTTTCCTTACATTATTAATATGTAAATGAACAAATGTTTAGATAGCAGTCAATGTAGTTAATTAAAAAATATTCACTAACATTTATATGTTCTACGAATTTGATAGTTGTGCTTAACATGCTTAACTTCCCATATTTATCATGACACTCACAATGCTGCTAATGAATATTTATATCCAAGTTATTTTAAGAAAGCATGCATAATGATATAAAATCATTGTTTCAAGTCACTAAGTCAACTGCTACATATGAAAAATGTTTCCTTAGCAACATTTCTTTGGCAAGGTGCTAAGCACACATAATTGCTAGGTGTGAGAATACTTATGTATAATATATAATTTCCAGAGAGAAGATAAAAATAAAGATTATTTCATTAGTAGATTCTTTCTTTGATAAAATCATTTTTATATGAACTGGAAACTTCAGTGATTAACATTTTCTTACAATCTTTATTTATTATTCAAGATGAATAAGATTAGAGGGATTGTTTAGCATTACATATGAATATTGACTGCTGTAGAGCTTAAACTTGTCTTGTTTATCATAGGGTAAACTTACTTTACAAAGTGAAGTAGATGGCATGGCACACGTCATTGAAATAGATGGGATTGGAACAAAGCCCACGGCCTTGGACCACATTGTTATAGACTGCAAAGTGGGAAACGTGACAGATAAGTCCATAATAGTGCCTAATTATACGAAAAGTCTCCTGACATTTAAGGTATAACTTTTTTTAGGAAGAAAATACTTCCTTCTATATATACGTTGAATTATATGAAATATGTTAATCATGTGAAATTAAAAAAAATACTCCGAATCGGGTAAAGCACACACAGAGATAATTATAATTCTACTTTTTCTTCTTCCTATAGCTACAAATTTTAATTTTAATTTCTAATTGTGGTTAGCATCAAACAAGTTTATGGTTGTTGTTTTTGTACTTTGTTAACTCTTATTTGTTTTGGTTTACTTTGCATGATATAGGTGCTTGCCTTAAATTTCACTTCTCCTTACCTAGCCTGTCACATTCTTGGATTGCAGGCACCTGCTACCATACATAACTCTAAACAAGTTTTACATTTAATTATTAGTGCATAATTATAAAATTCTTTCAAGTTTACTCATTAGTACCATGTTTATTTTATTTTTAATTCTCCTTGAAGAAATCTTAAATGATATTATAAGATAGTTTCAATATAATGTAAGAGCAAAATTATTGTTTATCATTTTGTAGCACAGTAGTATTGATTTATAGCCCATTCTAACCTCAAAATAGAGATCTTCCTGGTTTAATCTCCTAAATTCAGGAATTACAGTAATATGCCATTTGCTGGTGAGAGAAGCATAAGTCATTGGTGAAAATCTATTCTTAGTATTATTGAGACTGAGTTTTGTCCTCAGCACCAAAAATAGAAATAAAAATCCAACTATTATTCTTATTTTTTGATCTACCAATGGTTTTCTTCTTTTAAGTTTTTCTCACAAGCATAATAAATTGGATTAGGCTATCCCTAAACCTCTTCCACATTCACAACATAATTTTTCTCAAGAAGTTTTTCTCAACACCAAGCTTTACAAACATAACATTTATGTGGCAGAAGACCTAGTGCAGACCCATGCACGTTTCAGTCTCTGTAAGCTTCTATGAGCTTTATTTACTTGATCTTGTCGGCTGGGTTCTCCTGGTGTCCTCTGCCCTTCTATCTTCTACAGTCTTTCTTCCACTTTTTTTTCTTTGAGTTCCCTGAGCTCCACCTAATCTTTGGCTGCAGGGCTCTACATCTGTTCCCATCAATTGCTGGATGAAACCAAGATGATTGGGCTTGGCACTGATCAATTAGTATAGAAGAATATCATTAGGATTAATTTCATTGATTTTTTTTTTTTTGCCAGTCATATTTGGTTCAACCCTGGTCTCCAAGCTATTCCAAACATGGTTCCTGGTCATCCAGGCAGTGTCAGGCATGGGATTCCATTTGTGGCATAGGCCTCAGGTTAGACCAGTCATTAGTTGGTCAATCCCACAAGTTCTGTGCCACCATTACCCCAGCAAATCTTGCAGGCAAGACAAATTATAAGTTGAATGTTTTGTGGCTGGGTTGGTGTCCCAGTCCCAACACTGAAAGCCTTGCTGGTTACAGAAGATGGCCAGTTCAGGTTCTGTACTTCCTGATTACTAGGAGTCTTCCCTAGGTTCACCCTCAGAGATTCCAGGGAGTTTCCATTGCACCATATTACAACATCACCTTCAAAATGTCCCTTTAATTCCAGTTGTCTTTCCCAATAATCTCAGTCCATCCCTCCCTACCCACTGCCTAGAATTGTTATTTGATCAGTGTGTTCCTCAAAAGAAGAGTCATCTATCAACTCTACATACATATGTTCATCATCAGAGCATATGACAGAAATGGGGAAACTCACTGAACTTACCCTCTGCTTCTTTTAAATCTTAGGAAGATATTCATTGATTTACTTCTGTCTGAATTTCAAAGAGTATTCTTTGCATTATGTGTTATAAGTTAAAAATTCTTACCATTTCTAAAACTCTTCAATATCATTTCTCAACTTCAACATGAAATCTGTAGTTCCTGATGTGGTATTTGCTTATCACATGTCATTGCCCTCTTTATTATTCTTCACCATATAAATGTAATAGATTCAAATTTTATCCTCCCCTTCTCTACCTACCCCTCTGCTGTTCACCTTTCCTACTCTTTATTTATGATCTATCTCCCTTATTCTCAATTTCTCCCATCCAAGGATTTTTGCCAACTAGTCAGATGCACCCTGTTACTTCAGGGACAATGTTTTATACCCAGGTTTTTGTTCATACTATACAGCATAATATTGAGACATTGAAAACATAATAGTATTTAAAATATCTTTGTTTTAGAAACAAATGGAAACATATAAGATGGCATTAAAGCAGGGGTGCAGAAAATGAAGGTCAGTCAGAAATGGAAGCCAATAAGATTTTTATTACTCCTCCACTTTCAGAATTTATTACCAAGTAGGAAAACCTGTCAAGAATTTTGTAAAAACGTATTTTTCTTAAAAGCTCCCATTTTCCTACATTGCTTATTCACTTCATTTTGTTGTGATAGCTGAAATGATATCTATGTTGTTATTAAAAATTTTACTTTCAGAAGAAATGCTCTTTAAGAAGAAAACATTTAAAAATCAATGATTTATCAATTGTAACTATGCTTGTTTAATGAAATGTAAATTATTCTCATGTATAAGCATAGTGGATGACTCCATTGTTAACATTTAACACAGAGATAATTCTGAAACAACACTAGAAACATATCCAGAAATTAGAGTGGTGGATTATTTTGTAGTTCTAATTTTAAATTTTGTACTTGTAAATATTTACTTGGAACAATGCACAGGGACTAATCCAATTTTCTGTTGTTAATGGCAACATCCAAATTATCATAATCGAGAACTAAACTACAGCCATCATGACAATATTCACAATAGTCATCACCTTATATTTGCAGAATTATACCACAAAAATAGGAATACAAGTGAACAAGAACAAAACTATCCATCTGACTCACACCTGCCTGAAGCTGAAAATTGTTGCTGACATTTAGGGGAACAGTAGTACTCCTCGGGTTGCATCATGCATTTGCATTGTGTCTTCTGTTGTACTTCTGTTCTCTACCTTCAGGCATTATTTTATTGTTGTTCTGTAATATGTAATATAATCTGAGGTGATCAGTGTGATCCCTCTCCCTCTCTCTCTCAACCTCCTTTCTCATTCCCAACATTCTTCCCTCCCTTTCTTTTTTCTCTCTCCCTTTCCCTGTTTCTTCCTCCTTTTCTTCTGTTCTGCATTCCGTTCTTTCTACCACCCTTTCTTTCCTTTTCCCTACCCTTCTTCATGTTTGTTGGTTCATTTTCTTTAGCCTATTGACATTCTTTTAAAACTTCTACAGTCAAAGACAAGCCCATTTTTATTAAAATATTTTATCCTTTATTCAATATAATTTTCTAAATCCATTCTTCCCTAAAATCTATAATGAACTATAAGTATATCTGAAACAAATGATTACATTTTTGAGGAAAACTTTAACAGCTTTTTGGAGTAAAGGCTGAACCCATTTTGAAAACCTGACCTTTTTCTATTTTGCTATGCAAAATTCTGCAATTTGCATCTGTAGTAATTTTAAATAATGGAAACCTTTCAAACTAAGGGATATGAATATTTAGTGTTGATCTCTATTTGATCTTCCCCAAGTTATTCTGACAATGTCTACAAGCATATTTTTCTTGTTATTTAACTTATCTAAATGTTTTATTTTAAAAGAAAGATCCTTTTCTAAGAACATATCTCAAAAACACTCAATGATTGTTTAACTTTGCCTTTACTAGAGCACGCACTATAAGTAGTAACCAAAAAATTTTAATTGTAACCTTTATAAGAAGTTCTGGGGTGTAAAATGACTTTTGGGATATTAAAATATATTATCTATCTTTTGGTATCAAGCAAATCACTTTTATGTGTAGAGGTTTTGGCATGCCAAATAAAGATGTGCTAAGGTTGAATTTTGCACCTAAGGTTTACAGTGAACTTCTGTCTGAATACGACAGAATTTTAAGCTACATCAATATTAGGAATATGCTTATGTAATGATCCTTGGCAGAACAATGATTTGTTTTTTGGTTCAAGCTATTCAAAATCACATTAGCCAAATCATTGCTGAAGACTTATCCAGTATCTGATTAGAAATTACACTGGTCACGTTAATTTTATTGAATTCAGGCGTTATAGACTTAATCCATATAAGTCACTAGACCAGCAAAAGCAGAAGAAACAAAAATATGAACAACAAAATACATGTAGTGATCTGATATCCCATATGTAATGTATAGTTATTATAATAAAAATTATGATAGAAGACAAAAGAAAAAGGGAAGCTATTCTTAGAAGAGACTTATGTCAGATTAATAAACTAAATAACTCTT
>BDUI01002595.1:81735-93186 GCA_002335545.1 Apodemus speciosus | reverse complement strand
CCATGTATGTGTGGGGATAGATATGTATGCCACTATTAGTGTGCAGACATATGTGTGTTGAGGTCAGAGGAAAACCTTGAATTTCTTCCTCATTTTTTAAACCTTATTTTAAAGAAGRTCTCACCAAATGGAGGAGCTCTCTGTGAAAGAAGGTCTCACTRAATGGAGGAGCTCTCTGTGAAAGGCAGAAGCCCCAGGAGCCCTCTTGTGTCTACTTCCTCAGCACTGGAGTGACAGGAACATGCAGCCACTGTGGGATGCTGGAGATCCCAACTCAAATCTCATACTGCTACCATAACTGCTTTGGCAAATGCRCCATCTCCTCTGCTCCTATTTTTATTTTAGAGTTTCTTAAGGGTCAGATACTTAATATCTTTGCTTAGAATTTGACCCCTCTGTTATGGGTGGTTATTAAAACCAAGAAAATAGGGAGCTCTTGGGCAATGCGCTGAATACAGATAAAACGTATTTATATGCATTCGCTATTGCCACCTTCAGGAATAATTGTCTGTTTTAGAAATGAAAGCGTAATGAGGAGAACAACACCAAGGATTTATTCATTTGGTTCTGGGCTAAGCATCTCACCAGCATTTATCTCCTATGTGCCCCCTAGTGACTCATGTTGTAGGTGGTGTCACTAACTCCTGTTGACAAATCAACCTTACAAGGAACATCAGCAACAAACGGCTAGCAGAAAACTTGAACTCTGCTCAGCTGATTCCAAAGAAGCCTGAACGTTCGAGCCCCTAAAGATGTGTTTTCTTATTCCCACCCCTTGTGGACGCGAYACCCCTAAGTCTTCTGTAGCACAGGTCTTGCGCTAGTGTTGTATTTCTGGACCTCGGCTAAAGTCTAGGACTCAATTAGGACAGAGATAGATCAAGTGACCAGGCTACAGAGCTAGTGCATTATCCCTCCTGTGCTAAAGAGTCTCATTTCTGACTATTAATATTGAAAGGAATAAAATGCATCTTTAAATCAGTCATCAATTTCCCCTGCCTTCACGCTTGCCGCAGAACCACTCCTGAGAACATTCAAGGTAACTGGAAAAAGTCTGGAAGGGCTGAGGCTCTGTAGGGCTTCTGGGGAGCTCCTTCTTTCCCCCCATTTATAGAGGAAACTGAGGCAGACATTAAATCATCTGCTCACAGTGCGGTAGGAATATAGCATCCAAGGTTTAAGATGCACAAAGCTTCACTAGGAATCTCATTAAAGAGCAGATTCTGGTTTTGTAGCAGAGAAATGGGGTCTGCTGTCTGTTTTACAAGCTGCCAGGCCAGGCAAAGGTGATGCTGCCCTCCTTGGGCTGCACCGGGAGGGAAGAGAGAACGTATGACAGGTAGGCTAGGGACAAGAGTTAAAGCAAGTCCATCTCCTACCTCAGAGATAATTGCTGGCCAACACCTATCTACTGCTGCTCTATCCACAACAGCAAGGAGGGGGAAGCAGTCTAGATGGATGGATAATTAAAAACGGCTACATATACAGCAATAACAAAAATTGAAATCATAGCATTTAGAGGAAAACATACAGATCTGGAAATTATTCGACGATGTAACCTAGACTCAGAAAGACAGACAAATAAGACATATTTTTTTTAATCTCATATGCAGGCTCTATATATGCATGCATGTATGTGTGTGTCTGTGTGTGTGTGTGTGTGTGTGTGTGTGTGTGTGTGTGTGTGTGTGTGTAAAACAGCAGTCAGCCTGCAGTATTGTTACTTAGGAGCCACCACTTTGTTTCATTGAGACAGGATCTCTCACTGGGATCTGCATCTTGCCTATTGGGCTTGGCTAGTTAGCCCGTGAGCTTCAGGGATTCTAGTGCCTCGACCTCCCCATGAGCAGAATTACAAGCGAGCTACTAAATCTGTCTTTTGTATGGATTTTGAAGATCGAATTTCCGTACTTGTTGGCATAGGATGACATTTATCAATTTATCTCCCCAATCTCTTAATTCAGTCACTTTAAAAATGTCATTAGACTAGAGCAGTCCAGTCACACAATGAGAGTACCTCAGAAAGCAGGGAATTTGTCGCTCAGGGCATTCAAGTAAAATATACTGACCTCAAGAACTGGGCTTGAAAACCTTTCACAAGTCTATTTAGCTGCCAAGTCGATTGAATCACAGTGAGCATGACTGATAGKYCCCTTCCATTATGGAGAATCTGTACAGATGGGTATTGCCATCTTTCCCTGGTTAGTAAAAGTGCAAGTGGAAAAATTGCTTCATTCATGAGCAACTGCTCATATCTCTATCCAAGACAGAGGGGGCAGAAAWAGACTTTTTATTGAACATTTTCCTCCCAATTCCCAAATGAAATTTTTTTGTGCATTCTAAAGTGGTATCATTACATTTTCTGTATATCAGGGGCATATCTTTATTCAAAAACTCATATGATTCAGATATCACCATCTCTTGTACGTATCTCTTGTAAATTATGTCACATCTCTTGAATGATGCGAATAAGGCAAAGGAAAACTCAATTGCTGGAAGTCATTTTTCCCATCAGTCTTGCTACCTGTCTTAAAAATTGTCTGTCATTGTCTTCCTTGTGCATGGAACTATCCAAATGAGAATGGGATACACATCACTAACACTGAGCTATGAYTGGCACCGCTATCCTTGGACAGATCAAGTTTGGGTAGTAGTGAGGTGGGCTCATGAGAGCACAGGGTTGAGCTTTGCTGCAGGCAGCGCCACTGGCTGACACCTCTAGCTGCTAGCGCTCTGGAGTCTCCACAATGTGTGCAACCAGCCCCCACTAGCCAATGGCATACTAATGGACGCTGATTCCTGAATGATGCAGGGACTCCCAGATGAGGATTTCTGTCAGCGAACTAAGTATTCCTAGAAGCTAATCTACTCTCCCAGGCACTTCCTCACCAAGTCCCCTTTTTTGTTTTACAGGCATCCTACTTGCATTAGGGTCTTCTTGCTTCCTCATCTTTATCCTTACAGACATTTCTCCTCCTAAGTCTCCCATGCATCTGACTCTCAGAGGACCCAACCTCACATGAGTGGTGGTGAGAGTGTGCTGAGAAAGCAATGGTAATCTGGGAATGTGCAGCAGGCCTCCTCATAGACCAGAAGGCTAAGAGGACACCTTCCTGATGATACAGAAGATATGAGACGTCCCTGGCCAATGGTGGAAGCCCGAGTACTAAAACTTGCACCCAGAAAGACTGGGACCAAAGGTTTTTTAAAATCTCGAGGAGAGGGTCAGGTGTCTACAGGGCAGTAGAGTTTACTGGATACTACTGGATAGTATGCAGGCAATGGTATTGGGACCTTAATGAGAAACTGAGGACTAAACTGACAGTCAGAGATTCTTGTTGTCAGTAAACAAAGAACCGTGATCCTGCAGTCGAAGCTGGATACAGATGCACGTGTGTTAGATAGTTGTGGAGAGAAGGAGCAAGTCTATTATGCAAGGTTCATAACTCTGGGTGTGGAACACGGGGTGGAACGGAATGTTCTTGGTGGGCATTTCTGAAGACTGCTCCAAATGCTCTGAATTTTCCAGGGCATCTCACCTTTTCCTGGGTATCGCCCGCAACTCAGAGGTGGAAAACAACTGCAATGATCTCTCCACTGCTCAACAGTTCGTCCCAATTCCTTCCTCACTAAAATCCTAATATTTGGCTGTGGACCTGCCGAGACTAATAAATGAGAAAAATACTTAAGTTTCAGAATTTACTAGAATATACTTGTCACTGGGGAGGTCTCCTGGTATTAGACTTTGAGGGAGCTTCATTAAGAGGATGGAATAACATATGTGAAGCCTGGTTCATTTCTAGAGCTGAAAAATATTTGTGTTGAGGTATGTGAGTTGCAAATTATCTCTACTGTCCATTATACATTAAGGACTCTGACACCTGCAGATTTTGGTATCACTGGGTGTCCTGGAACCGAACCTCCCCAGAGACTACAGAATGACTGTACTGACGTGAGAAGACTTGGTACCGCATAATATTAACACAAGAAAGTCTGGCCATGGGAGCGGCACTGACTAACCAAACAGAAGACGGCTTAGCCAGTTGACATTTAGAAACCTTCATTAGCCACTAAGCTGAGAGAAACACCTATGGAGTGGCCAAGGTCACTGAGCTGCAACTTATGCTTGGAGTACTTGTTGCTCTTACAGATAATCTAAATTCAGTTCCCAGAACACACACTGCTTCCTGAATCTGGGGGCGGGGGTGGGGGGAGGTAATTGTGCACAGTGGGATGGTAACAGTTGCCATGCAAGTGAATAACTCAGATCTCAGACCTCATACCACGAGGAATATTGACTGCCAGTTCCAGATCCACTACCACATTGTATGGCCACCGTCCCCAGCTGAGTGATAAGCACATCCTCCTAAGAGATGTATGGCTCCTCCTTGCAAGTCAAGCCCCCTCTCTCCGTCTCCTTCTGTCTCTGAGCCTCTGTGTCTCTCTGTGTGTCTCTCTGTGTGTCTCTCTCTGTATCTCTCTCTGTCTCTTTCTGTCTCTCTCCCTCTCTCCCTCCCCACCCCCCTCTTTTTCGTTACATAGATCAGGCTGACCTCAAACTCACTGTATGAAAGACCCCCGAATTGGGGAGCCCCTCATTCTAGTCTCGGGATAAGACGACGCCCCAAAAATTCACAAGAGACCATTCTTGATGCAAGCACACCACACGAGGTTTATTTAGGGAGCCAATGCACTGGGATCAAGCTTGTAACCCACACTGGGGCAGAGGAGATTGATCTCGCGCAGCTGCAGCTGCCTTTGGGAGTTTTTAAATAAAAGACTACAAAGAAAAAAGGGAGGGATAGGCAGGGAAGGTCAGGCGGCAATTTGTGGCTCAGCGGAGGGTTACGGGTTTATCTCAGGCAAACAGTTAAACCTTGAGCAAGATGCCAGGTGTCTCAGGAGCCGGGAGTGCTTGGGAGTACTCCATGGGAAGGCAAGGCTAGCCAGTTCTTGGAGTGGGGAGCGCTCTCCCAAGGCCAACAGTTTCTCTGCGAGCAGAATAAACAAACTTTTCTGTGTTAGACCAATTGCTAGGGGGTTAGAAATACTGAGTTGGGGCCTCTCATGTGCAGCTAAGGCTACCCTTGAACTCCAGATCGTCTTCTTCCTACCTCCTGAGCTCTGGGGTCACAGGTGTTCAACACCATGCCTGGCCTTCCCTCAGGCTCACATCAGAGCTAAACACTCCGGTGCTCCATTACCTCACTTCCTTGCTGCAGGACATTTATAAGAAATGGACCTACCACATACCTATTACTGGAGGCACGTGGCAGGTACTCCTCAAATGGAATTCGTTAAACATTCATTGCAACTTCAAGAGAAAAATGTATTTTATGATGTGAAAGATATAGGAAAGTTTAGATAACATAGTTAATGAGAGCAGTAATGAAAACTGAGTCTAGGACTGAGTGAAGAAGTCAGCTGTTTCTTTTATTATATGTGTGTTAGTTTAGGTTGTCTGAGAAGCGAAGCAGATGCAGGGACTGGATTAGACATATGAGAGACAGTGCGGTGGGGGGGGAGGGGGGAATCAAAACATCATAACATAAAGGAGGGAACAGGACAAGCAGAAGTCTCCAGAAGGGAGCCGTGTGTCAGTCCTGTTCCTGTGATGGGGAAGGGAGGGGAGGAAGAGAATGAGACAGGGAGAAGCTTAGTCATTTCCACATTTTAGAAAGGTCCAGAAAGGTCTTTGTTTGCTTGTTTGCTTGTTTGTTTGTTTGTTTGTTTGTTTGTTTGTTTGTTTTTTCCAGACAGGGTTTCTCTGTCAGTCCTGGTTGTCCTGGAACTCACTCTGTAGACCAGGCTGGCCTCGAACTCAGAAATCCATCTGCCTCTGCCTCCCAAGTGCTGGGATTAAAGGCTTAGAAGAGTGTCACTGAAACAGAGCCTGACCCTGAGCCAGAACCAGAGCGAGAATCCATATTTGAACAGGTAAGGTGGGCTGCTATTAAAGTACCCTCCTGATGGGCTCTTCTCAAGAATCCTCAGACACAGACACAACGCAGGACATGAGGCCTTTTCCTTAGGCTTCTGTGACCAGGAAGAACCTCCTTGAAGTTGCCTTGGTTACAGGGCACTACCTCACCATGTTGAAGAGCCCTATCCAGATCTTAGCCTGTGTCTCAAGTCACACTGTAGAATCCGTAGGAAGAACAAACAGAGTGGGAGGAGGGAGCAGGAGAAGGAGGGAAGGAGATCTGTATATTAGTCAGGTTCCCCCAGCAAACTGCCCAGCACTCCACAGCTGATAGTAGCGGCCATGAAAAATACTTTCTGATATTAAAAGAGGTGGGGAAGGAAGAATCGCCAACTGGAATAATTGAAGAGTTGAGGTTAAGGGGAACTAAACATCTTAGCTAGAGATTAGAATTTGAGGTGAGCCCAGGAATGGAAACTCAGCAGTGAGCTGGTTTTGTGAACATGAACAGCTCACCGTCTTCTCCCCACTGAAAGAAAAAGTGCTTTATGGAAACAGTTTGAGCTGTCTCAGCTAGCGTCAAAATTGCTCATCAGATGAGAGATAAAATTTTAGTGGAAATTGGAAAGACAATTGTGTTGTAATGATATGCTCAGGAAGCCTGATTTGGGTGAAATTCAGAAAATTTCATAATTAAGAACTTAAGGATTTGTGAAGAACTAGATACTCATCCAGCAAATGGATTGCATGTCAGAACAACTTTGTGTCTGTCTATTGTTACCTATTGTATTGTGTTTCTGATATTTTTTGTACTTATGTATAAATAGAAATGTTTCTGTATCATTTATATCTGTATATGTACAAACATATATATCATCTATTCATCTATTTAATCATGTTTTTAAGCAAAAGTGATGTGTGTGTTAACATTGTGCTATAAGGAAGGGCACAGAACTTAGTGACTTAATCATGAAGAACACTTAGGGAGTAAGGTCAGGGCTGGCTCAGACTTGGAAAAAGCCCTAAGAGTTTGCCTCCCATATGCACTTCCTGCTTACTGTGCACTTCCTGCTTACTGTACACTTCCTTGGTAAGTAATAAGCTCTTCTTAATATGCTTTTCTTTCCAATATTTTTAAAAATAATCCTTGATTATTGACTTCACAATGATCACGGGGCAGCTTGTCAACCAGGTACTTGTACAGGAATGGAGATAGTAACACCCTGTACCTTCTGATAGTTCCTGGTGATACAAGAACTGACAGAAGCCACCTAAGAAAGACTTAAACTGCCAGAAGCCAGCAACTTTGGCCCCCAAAATAGCAAGAAAGAGTTATCAAAAGTCAGAAGCTTTTGGCCTCGCAATCGCCGAGACCACACCTCTTTGTGCCTACCTTGGCTTACTCTGTAGTATGAAAGCCAGCTTTKGACAAAGAACATTGTGAACAGTCCTTCCATGTTGCTGAATGTACTTTGCATGCACAGGAGAACCATCATGGGTGTGGATCTTTAAGTGGTATAAGTAGTAACCTCAGTACCTGGCATTAGCTTCTGTCTTTCACAGGCTCTGAACACAACCTCGTTGCCTTTCTTCGTCCCATTCTTCAGCTCCCTTCCTACACTAATACAGCAGATACATTATGGGCACAGTTATTAAAGGGTCTTTCCTATATTAATGTCTTCATTAGTACAGCCTCTACAGGAGGCAAATGCTATTATTGTCCTCATCTTATAAATGAAGAAGAGCCTCAAAGACTATGCAGGAGTTATTCAGAATCACAGCCAGTAAATGGCAGAGTCTGAATTCTAAACCACCACAGGGATTGGTCTCGAGTCTTCCCCAGTTGCTAAACACATTGCCTTTCACAACAAAGGCAACTAGATGGAGAAATGAGATGGTAAGGACTGTGTCTCAGCTATTAACCTCCCAGACCTCTGTGTGATAGGAGACTGAAGGAGGTTTTCTTCTTGACAGCTTTCTATCTCTAGAGAGAACAAACACCACTAAAGGTATTAGAGCCCATCTCAGTGGAAACTAGAGTGCTCAAACCATGCTGAATCTGCTCAGGTTGTGATCCAAGGTCAAGGCCTATTGGCTTTAGTGAGTTAACAGAGGTGGGGAAAGGGTCCTCAAAGGTAGATTCATAGGCTCTTCCAGAAATGAGTTTCTCAGTATGAAGCCAGTAAATAGGGAATTGCTTTCTGGTGAGCAGAAACCAGGAAATCTGGCTGTGCTATTATCAGTTTTAATGTCTCCCTTTCTCACAGGGTCCCAGGTATAGAACATGGGAGAAAGTCTTGAGAAATCTGGGGCTCCWGTCAAACCTCTTCTTTCCTGAATGCCATCATGAGAGATGCTGTTGTCTTCTTTTATTACATTAGTTTGTTTGTTTGGTTAGTTAGTTGTGTCTGTGCACCCGTGCATCCATGCACTGCCACAGTATGCATGTAGAGCGCAAAGTCACCACCACCACCACCACCACCATATTATGTTTTGTCTCACAGGAACCAGGCAAGGCAAGTATCTCCTGAACTGCATCTGGAGTCAGGAAGGGAAAGCTCRGTTGGCTGGTGTCTGCACTACCAGTACATTTTGCATCTAATGTACATGTTCACCCTAGAAAATATATTTCAAAAGAAGCAGACATCTTTGTCTGGAGACATCTTCTTTACGGGGAGAGTCATAGCCATTCCAACCCAGTCTAGCCTGCCACACGTGATCTGTCAGACAGCCATGTTATGGATGTCAGAGACTCCTTTCTCCTCCCACCACTGYACCACAGTCTRAGGAGCTGTGAAGAACTCAAAAGCTCACTCTTCTTTCATTGTTTTCAGTGGCATTTTGAAGAAGGCAACTGGACAGAAGAATTTGTATAGTTTAATTTTTAAATTACCAGAGAACTTTAAAGGGTAAAATAGACTTGGAAAAAAGYATTTTTGAGGGAAAAAGGGGAATTCTATATGAGCTGAAAACATACATGACTGAGGTGATTGCAAACCGTTGTTGGAAGGCAGGAGAAGGGTGCTGGACAGAAGGTGCAACCTCCCAGCTATGCGAAGCAGGGTTTGTGGAAGCTTAGTTGTTGCCTCTTGATTTTAAGGAACAAACTGCCAATATATTATGATGARATTCTATAAATGTCAAATCATCTTATTTTCCCTTTAAATTTTTTATTTTTTCRATGGATTCCTAAATACTCTCAAAATACAGTTTCTTACTGAACTTCCTAAGTTGGAGGACCTAAGAAACAAGGAAATATCCACTGTTGTCTATCCTCAGGTCAAGTGTTATTAAAATTCTGATGTTTCACATCTATCAAAGTCATGTATGAAGATGTACATTGTGGACATTTGGAATAACTCTTTTCAGCTGGAAGCTACAGGGTATCCTATACATGAAAATGGGTATGCTATGGTATGAGAACTGTACAGTGAGGAAAAAGATCTAAGTTACATGCCACAGTATGCTGGCTTTCACAAAAAGTGTTGAAAGAAAGCAGACATAAGGCTGTATTATTTCAGTGACATAAGATACCTACAGCAAAATGTATTTGCAGTATTATAAGACTAAAAAATAGTTATCCCTGGGAAGAATGACTGGGGGAGGAAAAAAGAGGGGGACTTCTGCTAAGTTTCTGTTTTGGGGCTAAGTGCTGCTTGCATGGGTGTTTTTGGCATATAAGACTATGCACTTGACTACAGCATTTTTCTCATGTACATTTTTCTTCCGTTAAAAAATAAAAGACAGGGCTGGAGAGATGGCTCAGCAGTTTAGAGCACTGACTGCTCTTCCAGAAGTCCTGAGTTCAATTCCCAACCACACATGGCTCACAACCATCTRTAATGGGATCCAATGCCATCTTCTGGTGTGTCTGAAGACARCTACAATGTACTTATATACATTAATTAAATAAATATATTTTAAAATATTAAAGACAATGTATTTATGCTTAAGAAATCAACATGATATGGCAAAAAAGTAGATGATTCAGAGAAAAGTATAAGAACTGTTCTCATCTTCAACTAATAGAGCTCGTATCTAAATAACTGATTAGTCTAGTCTTTCCAGTCTTAATAAAGCAAATTAGTTTTATTATAAACATTGAAGCAAGTACCATCATTTGTATCTTCAGACAGGTAACTTAGTTGTTGTACCTTGCCTAAAGGAAAAGAAAATAATAATTGTTGTGATCATAAAAAGAGAAAGAGGTGTAAGAATATGTTCTATGGCAGTGTGGGGGAAGGGGTGTGTCAGCAGGCCCMTGCCAAGGCATCCCTTCCCCCTGAGGGACCCAACACAGGATGGTATAGCATAGAATAGAGTTTATTGACCACGTGGAGAGAGGGAGGAGGGGAGGGGAGAAGGAAAGAGCCCACTAGGGCAAGAGAGAAGCTAAGAGAATGAGAGAATAAGAGGGAGGAGGGGCAAGAAGCCCCCCTAGTGGGCCAGACCTACCTGGCTATTGCCAGGTAACTGTGGGGTGGAGCTTAGAGAGAATCCTAACAATAATGGCTTTGACAGAGACAGGTCACAACTTTTGTTCTTGTTTAAGGGAGACATGACTTCAGAAGTAGAGAACTCTATCACCTGGGAAGCAGGAAGACAGGAAGTCACTGTGACTGTGATGTGAGAGACAAGCTCTGCAGAACCCCACCCACCTCCCCATCTCTGCTTCCCTGATCCTGGAATTTTCTGGCTGGGATTACCCAGGATTCTAGATGTCGTTTGTCTGTTTGCTTTGTTTGTTGTTGCACCTTATGCTTCCACTACCTATGTATGCTCTCTAGATATGCAATTCTGTGCAACCTTTTCTTATTTTGATGTTCTAATCATTTGTCTTCTCTGCTGGAATAAACAAATGGCTATTTGTCATGGTTCCCTGAGGCTCTTCTTCGMAGAAGCCTTACTAAGGCACATCCAACCTTTCGACGTTAAGACACCATGTCACGAAGCACAGTCCAGTTCCTACAAGCAGATTCCATTATACTTTTACATTTTAAGTAAGGTTCYGGTTTTGTGTTGTGTTACATTGATGCTTTGCTTGGGGCGCCTGTGGCCCGTGGACTTTAGCCACAACAATCAGCCAAGTGTTTAAATGGCCTCCTAATCTTCTCAGTAAGAAGGAGACCCAGGTTKGGGTGTATATGGAACAGGGCAGATGTTCCACACCATGACAGGAAAGCAACAGAAGGCTTCATTATCTTATTAAGATGACATCGCCTTGAAGAAAACTGTATCCTAAGTGCGTACAATATAGGGAAATAGTGAGAAGTCAGAGACTGAACTGCGGGATTCCTGAGTGCAGCTTCAGAGGATGTTTTCCCAGATGCTGGGGAAGTGTTCCCTCGTTATAATAACCTTGCTTCCCCTGACTTGGGAAACTGAGTCACACGTTTAGTTTAAGCCCCTGGAGGCATCTCCAACCTCTTCAGCCTCTGTTCCACAGTTCCACACCTGCGTTTGCTTGTCTGTCCTCAGAGCGCAGTGCACTCCCATGACACAAACTGTGAGGCTCCACCTGAACAAGC
>BDUI01002593.1:124074-138156 GCA_002335545.1 Apodemus speciosus | reverse complement strand
CCAATGCTGTGAGGCATGCGAGTCTGGCCGGCAAGGCCCAGGAAGCCTCCCGTTTCTACTCCACAGTGCTGGGGCTACACATGTGTGCCACTGCACTTGCTAGGCAAGTGTTCCAGCACTAAGCTACATCCTTCATTTTTTGTTTTGTTTTGTTTTTCCTTCCTCAGTGGATTMTCATTACCTATAGCTCAGGGCATCTTGGAACGATGTAGCCTTTGAACTCATTCTTTCGAATGCTGGGATTACAGATGTGAGCCGTACTTGATAGCCATGTAACCCCACCTTCAAGTTCCAGACCTAGGACAGAGCTGAGGGACCTGCATGGGGACTGGCACTTCCTCCATGTCAGCTGCTCTTGACCAAGCAATGAGGCCTCACAAGAATTCTAGTATTTGGTTTGATCCACTGTTTAAAGACAACACATTTGAATCCTTCAGGAGAGGCAGACCTCTGGCCACACCCTCCCCATTTGCTGCCCCAATCCGTTTTCTGTATCATAGCTTCTCAGATATGTTTTCATACCCYCTGAAGTTTTGTTCTATTTTTGTTGTTGTTCGGAGACAAGGACTCATGTATCCCATGTTGACCTGGCTGGCTTTCTAAGTCATTTATTTTTGAGAGAGGGTCTCATTATGAAGAGCAGGTTGGCCTCGGACTCACTGAGCTCCATCTTCTTTTGCCCCCCAARTCCCCAGTTTTGGGGTTAAAGGAGTATACTACTACAGTTGGTCTGCGAAAGATTTTAATAGCTAGTAATAATCAGATTTTGAAATCAGCCCCTTTGCACTACGCAACCCGAGTGTGACATGCACAGGCTCTTAAGGTGCAGTCTACAATTCTACACATAGTACGCTAGCCCACAGTAAGCTAGGGGACCCCTCCCCCAGCCTCTTTAAAGCTGTCATAAAAGATGTCCCTTCCTGTCACAACACCCAGTTGAGGCTGGGTGTGATGCTGTTAGCTCACAAGTGGGTTAGGATATACAGGGCTAGTAAGTAAGGACAGAGTCCCCTACCTGCTGGGTGTCCTGTGTTCAGAACATCTACATCTCTAGAGCCTCTGAGCTATGGCAAAAGTTCTAATGAAAACCCTTGTCTCTGGAGCTATTGAAAGAGCCAGTGGGTACCGGGGACAGCCACTAAACCTTCTCTGAGCCGGGCAGTGGTGGCTCACGCCTTTAATCCCAGCACTTGGAAGGTAGAGGCAGGCGGATTTCTGAGTTGGAGGCCAGCCTGGTCTACAGAGTGAGTTCCAGGACAGCCAGGGCTACACAGAGAAACCCAGTCTCAGAAAAACAAAACAAAAAACAAAAACAAAACCTTCTCTGAATTTGGTACCTACAAACATGTGGCAGGAGAGCACCGGCTTCCATTGTCTTCTGATCTCTACAGGTACACCATAACAAGTGCACAAACACACGGTGTCAGCAAAGCACAACAAAACATTCTGGAGCTGGGCTGTGACACAGTGGCTGAGGGCTTGGCCAGCATGAGAGAGGCCTGGATTCTATCCTCACCAGGGAGATGTCTCTCTCCTTCTCTCCAGCACTGACTGTGTCAAGGAGGCTGGGGTCCACACACAGGTCTCCGTGCTTGTGCGGCAAGCAGCTTACGAACTGAGCTGCTTTCCCAGCCCTCGAAGCGTAATCTTAACGACCAGTCTCAAGGAATCACGAGGGATGTGCCAACCTGGAATGATCCATGGAGGTTGTGACAACTTTCTAGTTGTTGGTTATAGTTTCATAGCCCTTGTGTAATGATCTCTCCCCTCTCCCCCTCTAACCCACAACCAAAATTTCCAGATAGATGCACCTGCACTGGAAATGGGGTATGCACAAATAAAAAACCAAAACAAACCCAAGTCAATTGGCAGGTTTCTAGCTGAGGTCTTTATTTCCATTTTATGTACAGCAAAAGTGCTGCTGAGAAGCCACAGCAGCCAGACAGAACATAACTGAATTCTCTCTCCACAATTAGCAGCTTAAGATCTAGCAACTACAGTGTTAACGTTCACACGTTCACAAGTATCGTCTCTTTACTCTTCAATTCGTGCACGTGAGTCTTAGTCTTACACACTTGTATAAAACACACTTACAGTCTAGTAGTCAGTCCCTTCTGAGGGTATCACCTAGCATACACAACACACAGAAATGTTTAACTTGTAGAGCCACATTCAAAAACCCAGTTTTTTGGGGGGTGCTGTGAAAACCATCACTTTGCCTGTGCTGGCTTGTCGACGCCAGCATTTGGTTTTGTTTGAAATGTGTATTGTCCAAGGCTTCAAGGCCAGAACACTGGAACTTACTCAGAATCCAGGATTCATTGAGTACCTTAGAACACAAGATCAGAAACAAAACCAAACGCAGTGAAGACCACACCAGAGCATGCTCACTGTCAGACGAGGCTGTCGAGGAAGGCTTTATCTCACTGTTCTGGTGACATATTTTATGCCAATTGGGATGGGGCTAAAGAAACACCATCATTGATGGATCCAACTGCACCTCTTAAGGAGTAGAAAGCCTTCGTTGTCGGGCCACACTGAGTATACCAAGGACCCGAAACTGGAGCAGACAGCTATCAACAGTGCAGAGTGATGGCCAACTCTACAACCACAAGTCACCCAGGACAACGCAGCCAGCCTCACTCACCCGGGCTAGGCACCAGCATGGACAAGGGAATCAAGAAATGCTTCACTTCGGTGATTTTTTTAAATTTTTATTTGTTAAGGAAAAGAAGCATTAAATTATGGGCAAGCTTCTCTCAGATCAAGTGCTAAAACCATCAGAGCAAGGCTATAGAAGGGCTGTGAATAGAAATGAGATTCTGAGGACAGCCACAATTCCAAGAAACTCAAAGGCAACAGGGATGGGCAGCAAAAAGTACAGGTAGGCAGGATAACAGATGTGTTACAAACAGCACTGAGTGCAGACAACTGTGGGCCTGGTGAGCAAGCATGGGTAAGACAGCAAGAAGCCATGACAGGGCCTGTCCTGGGCTGAAGGTCCTTCCCAAGACAGTCTGCTAGAGGAAGATGGGGAACCAGTGCAGTCTGCCTGTCTCTTTGAAGCTCCAGACTCTTCATTCCACAGAAACTACCTTAGGCGACTAGAAACAACTTCAGCTTATGGACCACAGTGGCATTTGGGRGGTGGGGGACAGGGTTCCTGTGAAATGGTTAGAGAAGCCAGTGGGCTGCCACTGGACTGTCTCTCCCACAGCCCCATGGGGTTCTCTTCTATACCAGAGCAACTAAATTACAGCAGCAAATGCTAGCCCAGCAAGGTCATAGTGTCCTGTGGCACTCTTGCCTGAAGCTGCTGCAATATCTTCAGGCAAAGTTAGCCTTTTTAAGCAGGCTTGGGGACCATTTGTTCTGGCATGACTATGCATTGGTTTTAATTAGGTCTTCTTCTTCTTTTGTCCATGTTCTAGGTGCTCATTATGAGGTGAACAAACATGATGAAGACTGGGTACCTGAGTTAAACTATCAAAGTGAGAAGGCCAGCTGGCCAAAGCAAAAGGAGGCTGGAGCTGCTCTGTAAACCATGCCTTCCAACAGACAGGGCAACACTACCCTAGTTCTGAAAGGTCCTGGTATGGGGACATAGGCAAAACATACTTCTTTGTCCAGGGCATAGTATGTGACCCCTTTGCATCATGTGGGCACACAGAGAGAGGCCACTGGAAGTGGCGCTTCTGACCTCCAGTGATATGGGACAAATYAGGCTCCTCCTGAGTGATGGAACTGGCTGCAGGGCGAGGACCAAGCTCAGCTTATCTTCCTAAAGTGTCTCTAAACAGCCACTGTGTAGTTTGATTAGTGCAAGTCAGTCTGGGTTAGCAGGAAGYTTGCAAAAGTGTACACCTACAACTTGRGTCCTTCTAACCCGACATTTCCTTTTCTTCTTTTTGGGAGAATCATCTTCAATGGATCCTCTCAGGCAGACAGAATAAAGCTTTGAAGTTAATGATGCTGAGGCCAAAATGCAGACAAGAAGACTCCGTATCACTTTGGTTTCGGCAGTTAGGGGGTGTTAAACAATAAATTAAGCAAACACAAGGAATTATTTTTGATTCTCATAACATAGTAGTAGCCTTTCTTCCTAAAGAGAATCCCAGCCCAAGGTCACAGGGTGAACATTTACTTGGGGAAAAACAAAAACCAGTCCTCCCACCCTAGTCTATGTAGTCCCGCCCCTTTACCCTGTAACCCTCACCATTCTAACCAGGCCAGGCCGGGGAGATGGTGCTGTGGGTGATTCAGACCAGAGAGCCGGGGCAGCCACAGGGTGGCAGAGGGCAGCACTGGCAAGTCTCCACTTCAACTGTTTCAAGACAACAGGGGGCAGCACGCTGAAATATCCACACGGCTTCATTTGAAAACATCACTGCTTTATTTCAGAGGAAAAAAAATAAAAGACCCTCCCAACCCAGTCCCTCCAACCCCACCCCCCAAAAAAAACCCGACCAACCAACCAACCAACCAACCAAAAAAACCCCAATAATAATAACAATAATAAAAAATTCTATTAGAAATTATAAGGAAGCACTGAGAGTTTGAGTATTACATTCTTCAAGTATGTTGTTCGGATTTTTTATTTTTAAGTTGGTAACTATACACATATATATATATATATATATATATAAAAAAACAACCAAACCTTAAAAGTGCGGCCAAGGGATTTTGCTTAAAAGTTAGGATTAAGGGCTACTTCACAATACTGGACAGGATTGCGCACTCATCCTATGGGCTTGATGCTCTTGCTTCCAATCCCGGCAGTTAAGAAAGGAGCAGGTTCAGAAGTGATCATACTTCAGGGTTAGCGTGAGAAAGCTAGGGAGATGCCTGTGTTCTTCCACGGCAGGGAAAATCCACCCTGAATCTAAAATTCCAACCTGGAATGTGGTGGGACTTCACAGTAGAGTTAGTCTGGATGAGGAGAGGAACCCAGGCAGGGTGGGTGTTGGGCCTGGTCAGGTTTTTGCATCTGTTTAGTGGGTTTAGTGCAGTTCTCCAAGCTTCAATTCAGAATGCCCTTCAGTGTGTTGCAGATTGTTCATGTTAAAGGACTGTTTCAGATTTGCATCCCAAGGAAAATCATGCTACATAAAAATGATCCAAGATTTTTGCCCAAAAAACTTCTTGGATAAAATCTAAAAAATACTATTGCAATTGCGTCTCTTGAAGAAAAAAACATTATTCTAAATGTAAACAGATTCACTCAACTCTCTTGTAGAAAACTTCAGAGTGGGTAATGCTGCTGTCTAGCTCTCTTGGCATGCACTCGCCAGACGGTGAGGAGCACTGCTTTCTGGGCCAGCATCATCTGGGGGGTGAGAAGAGCCGGTCCAYGTAGCTGAAGAGGGCATCCCAGTGCTTCCAAAGAAAGGCAATGAAAGCCACAAGGAATAAAGTGCTGAACGTCCTGTTGCGTGTCTTCATGAGGGGGACCACACAGTTGGCTACTGTGGACACAAAGACCAAGAGGACTGCCATGACAGCAAGGAGGATATTGATGAGCTTGCCCAGAAGGTTTCGGGCAGTGGCATTCTCCAGCCCTTCCAGTTGCACCACCTGTTGCTGTTGCTGCTGCAGCTCCATCTTGGAAATTCGGGTTTGACAGGCCTCCAGAGCTTCCTGTGGGCCAAACAGGGGATGATTAGGCTTCTGCTTTCAGAAGTACAGCTGGACATGCTCTGGCAGCCAGGTGCATTCTGAGTCATGACAAGGATTTCAGTAGCTGCAAGCCCTGGATATGAAAAGCCAGATGCACAGTACTCACAGGTGCACTGTTCCCATTCCATCTACTGCACTCCTAGGAGAACAACTATGGGGAACAGGGGACATACTTGGATTTATTTTGCCTAGAATTTACTTACTTAATTTATTTACTTAAGTCAAGAGTCTCTTGTATCTCAGATTGGCCTCATACTCTCTATATAGCTGAGATGACCTTGAGCTTCTGATTCTTTTGCCTCCATCTCCTGAATGCTGAGATTATAGGCATGTGCCATCATTCCTGAGTGGCCTAGAACATTTTAATGGGAAGAACTCAATTATATGTGTTTTATCCTTTTAGAAACTATGAGTCTAAGGTACATAAGACACATCCACGTGTTTGACTTTAAACACAGTCTCTCAGTGGTCTCAGTTCTAGCCTCTGCTGCTGTGGTAGCACCACCATACTGGTATGTTTACTCTTTACCTGTATTTACTGTACATGTGAATTTGCCTAGCATGGGGTTATTACAGGCATTTCCAACCATAGTATTCTACTCAAAGTGATCTATAACTTATTGTTATTCCTTTTTCTTTTTTTTTCTTTTTTGCTTAATAGTGGGTCTTNTGAGAGTTTGAGTATTACATTCTTCAAGTATGTTGTTCGGATTTTTTATTTTTAAGTTGGTAACTATACACAT
This sequence comes from Apodemus speciosus, assembly GCA_002335545.1. Taxonomy (NCBI): domain Eukaryota; kingdom Metazoa; phylum Chordata; class Mammalia; order Rodentia; family Muridae; genus Apodemus; species Apodemus speciosus. The sequence continues at coordinate 131,737 of BDUI01002593.1, read as the reverse complement.
ATATATATATATATATATAAAAAAACAACCAAACCTTAAAAGTGCGGCCAAGGGATTTTGCTTAAAAGTTAGGATTAAGGGCTACTTCACAATACTGGACAGGATTGCGCACTCATCCTATGGGCTTGATGCTCTTGCTTCCAATCCCGGCAGTTAAGAAAGGAGCAGGTTCAGAAGTGATCATACTTCAGGGTTAGCGTGAGAAAGCTAGGGAGATGCCTGTGTTCTTCCACGGCAGGGAAAATCCACCCTGAATCTAAAATTCCAACCTGGAATGTGGTGGGACTTCACAGTAGAGTTAGTCTGGATGAGGAGAGGAACCCAGGCAGGGTGGGTGTTGGGCCTGGTCAGGTTTTTGCATCTGTTTAGTGGGTTTAGTGCAGTTCTCCAAGCTTCAATTCAGAATGCCCTTCAGTGTGTTGCAGATTGTTCATGTTAAAGGACTGTTTCAGATTTGCATCCCAAGGAAAATCATGCTACATAAAAATGATCCAAGATTTTTGCCCAAAAAACTTCTTGGATAAAATCTAAAAAATACTATTGCAATTGCGTCTCTTGAAGAAAAAAACATTATTCTAAATGTAAACAGATTCACTCAACTCTCTTGTAGAAAACTTCAGAGTGGGTAATGCTGCTGTCTAGCTCTCTTGGCATGCACTCGCCAGACGGTGAGGAGCACTGCTTTCTGGGCCAGCATCATCTGGGGGGTGAGAAGAGCCGGTCCAYGTAGCTGAAGAGGGCATCCCAGTGCTTCCAAAGAAAGGCAATGAAAGCCACAAGGAATAAAGTGCTGAACGTCCTGTTGCGTGTCTTCATGAGGGGGACCACACAGTTGGCTACTGTGGACACAAAGACCAAGAGGACTGCCATGACAGCAAGGAGGATATTGATGAGCTTGCCCAGAAGGTTTCGGGCAGTGGCATTCTCCAGCCCTTCCAGTTGCACCACCTGTTGCTGTTGCTGCTGCAGCTCCATCTTGGAAATTCGGGTTTGACAGGCCTCCAGAGCTTCCTGTGGGCCAAACAGGGGATGATTAGGCTTCTGCTTTCAGAAGTACAGCTGGACATGCTCTGGCAGCCAGGTGCATTCTGAGTCATGACAAGGATTTCAGTAGCTGCAAGCCCTGGATATGAAAAGCCAGATGCACAGTACTCACAGGTGCACTGTTCCCATTCCATCTACTGCACTCCTAGGAGAACAACTATGGGGAACAGGGGACATACTTGGATTTATTTTGCCTAGAATTTACTTACTTAATTTATTTACTTAAGTCAAGAGTCTCTTGTATCTCAGATTGGCCTCATACTCTCTATATAGCTGAGATGACCTTGAGCTTCTGATTCTTTTGCCTCCATCTCCTGAATGCTGAGATTATAGGCATGTGCCATCATTCCTGAGTGGCCTAGAACATTTTAATGGGAAGAACTCAATTATATGTGTTTTATCCTTTTAGAAACTATGAGTCTAAGGTACATAAGACACATCCACGTGTTTGACTTTAAACACAGTCTCTCAGTGGTCTCAGTTCTAGCCTCTGCTGCTGTGGTAGCACCACCATACTGGTATGTTTACTCTTTACCTGTATTTACTGTACATGTGAATTTGCCTAGCATGGGGTTATTACAGGCATTTCCAACCATAGTATTCTACTCAAAGTGATCTATAACTTATTGTTATTCCTTTTTCTTTTTTTTTCTTTTTTGCTTAATAGTGGGTCTTGATCACATTATGTCCAAAATACATGGATCCACCTTACTCTTGTGTGTATTGACATGCACATGGACATGGGCACATGTTCATGTGAAGGTCAGAAGCTGTTGGTCTTCGGGTACCTTCCACTATTTGTTTCTGACGGGGTCTCTCACTAGCTGCAACTTTGCCACGTACGATAGACAAGCTCCAAGGATTTGCCTGTCTTATCTTGCCACTGCTGGGATTACAAGTGCATGACACTATGCCTGACTTTAAATTTTCTGCATATGTGTGGGTGTGCCATGGCGTAAGTGTAGAATTTAGAGGACAACTCTGAGGACTGGTTCTCACTTCTACCTTTACAAGGCTCTGGGGGTTGAACTCAGTTGTCAGGCTTACATGGTTAAGCACCTTTATATGCTGTGCCTTCTAGCTGGCTCCCCATATCTGACCTTTGAATGAAGGTTCTGGGAATCTGAACTTATGAATCCGATACTTTGCCAACTGAGCCATGTCCCCAGCTCTAGTGTATTCTTTTTAGCTACTATGCAACATTTCATAGTATGGGTATGCACACTTTACCAGTTAAGTCCCTCTGAGGAATTTTTTTTCCTGATTTTTTCCACTCTAACAATGATGCAGTGTGCTTTACTAACCTGATCTTTTTAGGTCAAAAATGATCCATGATTGGAGAAAGGGAACTGTGACCCTCCTGTAAGGAGGGCACACTTCCTTTTCAGGTCAATCTCTGAGATGGATAGATATAATGATCACACTCTACAGAGGGCTTTAAAGTGACCTGCTCTCCCTAAGGCCTTGTGTAAATTGCATTCTACCACTCAGGTAGAAACCTTTCCCCTAGCAAGGGCAGACATCCTCCCAAGACAACTAGTGGTTGGAACCATGGGATTTTTCCAGCCTTGACTTCAATGGTTTCTGGTTTCTTAGGATGAAAGGTAAGGTCCAGATAGCTTCAGGCTGTACCTAGCTCAAGAACGGATAATGGAGCTATTCACTCCAGAATTAACTTAGGATAAAAAAAAATGTAAATAGAATTCAAGAACATAAAAAAAGATGTGAGCTGGGCAAACAGTTAGAACAGTATCTTGATTCCTATGGGTGGGTGTTCTACAAGTTCCTCTTCTCCACACTAGCTTCTTTCAAGGTGCCTCATAAAACCCGCCATGACCTCTGAGAGAATCTCCATAGAAATCAGAAACCACAATGTTCACTTCTCCCCATGGAGAAGTGAAATCAACTGAGTGTTTACCTTCAACGTCACTGCTAAGGTTTCTCACAAACCTACAGACAATGGAGGGTTCTCACAAGCCATATAATATGCCACCTGTTGGAGAGTAGGGACAAAAGCCCTTTACATAGAAGCAGAAGATAGGCAAGTTGGCCAGAAGCACTGTCTGAATAGCTTCAGGACAGCAACCAGTGATGAGATGTTCTAGATTTTCTCAGACAGAGACTGCTCTGTCCCTAAGACATGTCAGTACCTAGAGCTATACCTCCTCAAATGGCATGGACTTCACTGGGTCAAGTCAGGTGGCTACAACTGATAGGARCTTTTCTTGACTCTCCAGACTCCTGTCTTTGCCCATTTTCTTCCTTTCTTGATTCTTATATTTCATGCTAACCTGGATATCCCGGGCCCGTTCATATGACTGATAGGCGATTTTCTCTTCCATGCTGGCCAACTCCTGCTTTAAGTTCAGGATCTCATTCTGGTGGAGCTCTGTCAGGTCATTCAATTGCTCTTCTAGTCGTTCACATCTAAAAAAAGGAAGAAAGGTTGGTGTTTTAAACATTCTGCATCCTCCCTGATATAATTTAGAGCAATCCCCAAATCCTTTCTACAAAAGAAAACAGAAGCCCAGAGCCGGAGCAAGCCCAGGCTACTGTGTGTGAGCAGTTGTAGCTTTCAGTCTCGAGAAAGCCATCCTACAGCATCATGACTTTCCAGTTTTCTCCACAGCCCTGGTTAGCTCTGTACACCTGTAATGCTGAAGCAGTTCTTATTTTGCTCTGACTATGGGAGAAGCAGAAACTCATTAAGGAAATCTCACTGGGAGAGAATCAGTGAACAAATGGAAATGGACCTTCTCACTATTAGCAGTAACTTATTTCAACACTAGATAACTTACTCACCCAGATGTTTGTGATTTGGAGCCCCAGAAAGCCAGAGCCAGTGGGGTCCATCATCCTCATGGCCAAGCAGTGCTTGGGACAATTGTCAATCCATTTATTGAGAGTCTGCTGCATGCTAGGCATACTCAAAGTACTGGGACTCTGTGGTAAGCAAGAGAAAGCATCTGCCTTTCCTTCATTCTACAGGGAAAGGGGAGACAGAAAAACATCAATAGGATTTCATGTAGCCAAGATTGGCAGGGAGATATGGTAATGCCTAGTAGAGGTCAGGAAAGACTTTTTTACTCTCTTCAAGAATGAGAGATAAAGCCTGAATGATAGAAACAGAAGCTTGGAAGTTGAAGAGATTGAAGATGTGCAAGAAAGGACTTTACTCAGAAGGAAAAGAAGTACACACTTGTTAAGATAGGAATGAGAGTGGTGTCTTAACTTAGTGTGGTGATTTGAATATACTTGGTCCAGGGAGTTGGAGTAGGTGTGTCACTGTGGGTGTGGGTTATAAGACTCATTCTAGCTGCAAGAAAGTCAGTATTCTGTAGCAGCCTTCAGATGAAGGTGTAGAACAAAACTCTCAGCTCCTCCTGCACCATGCCTTCCTGGATGCTGCCATGCCCCTACCTTGATGATAATGGACTGAACACCTCTGAACCTGTAAGCCAACCCCAGGTAAATGTTGTCTTTATCAGGGCTGCCTTGGTTATGGTGTCTGTTCACAGCAATAGAAACCCTAATACAGAAGTTGGTACCAGGGACTGGGGTATTGCTGTGATAAGCCTGTCCATGCTTTTGTTTGAAAATGTGGATTTGGGAAGCCTGGATTTGGAAAGCAGTAGAATGCTTTAAGTGGGGCTTAATGGGCTATCCTAGTAGGAATATGGAAAGCTTTGTTGCTGGGGGTGATTTGAACTGTGCAGACCTGGCCCAAGAGCTTTCAGTGGAAAAGAATTTCAGTATGTGGCCTAGAGACTATTTTTATGGTATTTTGGTGAAGAATGACTGCTTTTTGCCCTTATCTGAAGTGTCTACTTGAGGCTAAGGTATAGAGATTTATATTAATTGCATTGACAAAGAAAATCTCAAAAAAAAAAAAAAAAAAAAAAAAAAAAAAAAAGCCCAGCAGAGACTTTGTTCTCTGGTTTAGTCTCATGAAGAACACTCTGATCAAGCACAGCAAGCTTAAAAAGAAAAAATACCAAATATATGGTTCAAGTAATAATAAAGGGGCACTAGGAAGAAAAATGGGGCTGAATCCTGTGTTCAAGGAGACAAGAGAGTAAGTGAGCTGTGATCAACCAGCTAAGCTTGTTTGTTTGTGTTTGCAGTTGAACAATGAATAGTTTGGACTTTTAATTTGGAATTAACTACAATCCAGAAATGGAGGGGCACACTTGTGATCCAGATCTTGAGGATGGAAGACATAGCCTTTGATCCAGATCTTGAGGTACAGGAACAGTGAAAAGTTCAGGCCCAGGCATGGTAGTACACACACACACACCTTTAATCCCGGAATTCAGGAGACAGAGCTATGCAGATTTCTGAGAAGGTCAATCTACAGAGCAAGTTCCAGAACAGTCAAGCTTAGGCAGTGAAGGAGKTAGAAAACAGAAAACTGGTGATAATGTAATAGAACAAGGGGGCTATGCTCCAGTTCCAGCAAGGGGCAGTACTCAGCAGCTTCAGCCATGTGGCTCTGGCTTTAGAGTCAAAAATAAAAGGGACAACGGGGACAATTGATACTAGTTAGCTGGAGCTAAGAAATTAGTGGTGATTAAGAAGAGACCAGTAACTAGAAAGTGTCATCCTGAGTGAGGTAACCCAATCACAAAAGAACACACATGGTATGCCCTCACTGAATATCAGCCCAAAAGCTCAAAATAAACAAGTTACAATTCACAGACCACAGGATGCTCAAGAAGGGAGATCAAAGTGTGGGTGCATTGGTTTTTCTGAGAAAGGGAACAAAATACTCACAGGAGCAAGTATAGTAACAAAGTATGGAGCAGAGACTGAAGGAAAGGTCACCCAGAAACTGTCCTACCTGGGGATTCATCCTACAGTCACCAAACCCCAACACTATTATGGACAGCGAGAAGTGCATATCGAAAGAAACCTGTTATGGTTGTCTCCAGAGGGGCCCTGCCAGCGCCTTACAGATACAGAGGCAGATGCTAGCAGCCAACCATTGGACTGAGCGAGGGTTCTCCAATGGAGGAGTTGGAGGGAGGATTGCAGGAGCTGAAGGGGTTTGCAGCCTCATAGGAAGAATGATGATGTCGGCCAACCAGACGCTCCAGAGCTCCCAGGGACTAAGCCATCAACCAAGGGGTACACATGATTCCAGCCAAAAATGTGGCAGAGGAATGCCTTGTTGGGCATCAGTGGGAGGAGAGGTCCTTGGTCCTATGAAGGTGTGATAGATGCTCCAGCGTGTGGAAATCGAGGTGGAGGAGGTGGGATGGGAGTCTTCTGGGAGGGGGGAAACCCGGAAAGGGTATATAACATTTGAAATATAAATGAAGAATAAATAATTTTTTTTTTTTTWAAAAAGGAGAGAGACCAGTATCACTGAGGTGAAATCTTTTGGGAAGTATTTTCTGAGAGCACAAAGAAGCTGTATTCCAGAGATAGCTAGGGTTGTACCTTGTGCTGCAGCTGGACTCGGTAATATGTAAGAGTTACTATAGTGGAACTGGTTTTGAAGGTATGAAGGAAAGCAGCTGAGGCTTAGCACTGTGAGAGGCTAGGGAAGGTCATTGGTGAAGATGCAGCCTCAGTTGCAGTTGACAGCCAAGGACTGAAGGGGTCATGCAAAGAAATTTGGCTTGGCACCATAAAGAGAGCCTGTGAGAGGCTATTGGTGAAGCCTCGTTGCAGTGGAAGATCCCAGTGTACTAGAGATGCCAGTACCATAGGATGAACACCAAGAACAGCAGCAGCGGCAGCAGCAGCAGCAGCAGCAATGAAGTGTATCAAACTGAGCTTAGAGTGCTACAAAGAGCAGAGCTGGAGAAGTGACACCAGCCCTTTGGAGGAGCCCAGAAGATCATGTGTAGATCCCAGACATTGCAACAAGAAGCTGTAACATTGAAGTTGCCTTAGAGACCCCAAGGTGTTCGAGATGCTAGAACCATAGGATATCTGCTGGGGAAAGCTGCTAACAGGGAGTGTAACCAGCCCAGGAGAAAGAAGTTTGTTGTAGTCAACAAAGATGAAAAAGGAGTTGGAGATCTGAAGGCTGCTTTGATATCAGACATGGAGATGCAGAGTTTAGAGTTTGCCCAGCTGGTTTTCTATCTTGCTTYGGGGATTATAGTTAAGAGATTGCATGAATCTCAGAAGAAACTTTGAACTTTTAACATTGTTGAGACTGCGATAGACTATGGGGACTTTGGAAGCTGGACTAAATGTATTTTTTATTATGCTATGGATAGGTATGGCTCCCATAGACTAATGTGTCTGAACCAGCCTATGGGGGCCAGGGAATGGAATGTGGTGGTTTGAATATACTTGGGCCAGGGAGTGGCACTATTTGGAATCATGGCCCAGTTGGAGTAGGTGTGGCTTTGTTGAAGGAGGTGTGTCACTGTGGGGGTGGGCTTTTCATATATGCTCAAGCTAGGCCAGATGTGGCATTCACTTCTACTGTCTGCAGCTCAGAATGTAGAACTCTCAGCTCCTCCTAAAGGAGTACCATGTCTGCCTGCATGCCACCATGCTTCCCACCATGACAATAATGGACTTAACTTGTGAGCCTATAAGCCAGCCCCAATTAAATGTTTTCCTTTATAAGAGTTGCCTTGGTTATGGTATCTCTTCA
>BDUI01002593.1:28947-43916 GCA_002335545.1 Apodemus speciosus | reverse complement strand
CATCAAGTAGTCTTAAGTTGAAAGAATACATTTATCTTTACAATTTTCTACAGAAAATAAGAGTGTGTGTACAATAACAACACACATCTCCATAGAGTTTTTGGGCTGGGGGGTAGCTCCACGCAAGTCCCTGGGTTCTACCCCACGGGTTTTATATACAGTGAACATAATCCTAACAGGCCTAGGTCATGACTATCACCACAATCCTCAACTCAAAGATAAAGCTTTGAGGACAGGAAATGTGTGCAGGGTAACGGAGGACAGGAGACAAAGAAGGAATTCAAAATCTAGGTTTTTTTCATTGTATAAAGCCCATTTTGTTAAATTTTTAGAGCACATCAAGAATTATTACTCACAGAAAGTAAAATTCACACATCAGAAAGTGAAACAACTTTATCTCTATGATATAACAAAGAGAATGCAATTTCTCAGAAAATAGTATTTTTATGTGTTGAATGACATGAAGATTCCATGTGTCCATGGAATAAAATAGATTTTTTGATTTAAGAGTACAAAATCCAGACAAACACAACAGAAGAGTATGTGCTTACAGCTTTCCACATGTACTCATGCTTGGAAACTCACTCTTCTCTTTGGCTTGTATGAAGAGATTACAAAGCACCTCGCMGTCATATCCATCACCTACTCAGCAGTCTCTCTTTCAAATGCATAGTCAGAAGATTAGGGGGCAGATCTCAGCAAAGCCCTGAAGCTCAACCTCTGCTAAAAGCAGCTCTGATTTCTTTAGCCTAGTTGTTTCTACAAGAACCTTTGTGCTCCGAGCAAACGCCGATGGGAAATGTGCTCATCTACAGCTGTGGCGTGCAGTCCCCTAGGGTAATGTTGCCAGACACTTTGGATCCTCAGGGTTTTAACCCTCCACCCACATCCCTGCCTCAGCTGAGAAGAAGAAGAAAAAAGCATCCTGGAGAAGATTCAATAGATAAATAGTCTTAAAACTTATTTTTGAAAATATGTAGACTCCTGTGCAACATGAAGTATTAACAATCCTGATTTAAAACTCTAGTTTCTGTTAATGTATTTGACAGTGGACCAAGTCATATTTATACACTGCTTCAACATGTATATTTGTGTGAGAGGTACTTTCCCATAAACATGTTTGTAAGACTTGAAAAAAGGGGACAATATTGAGAATGTAGAAATAGTTATCATTGTTTTTAGGATTAGAGGAAGTCACACTAGTTTCTTATATTTATTTAGTGTGTGTGTATGCAAACACTGCATGAGTGGAGGTCAGAGGACAATTTGCAGGAGTCTGTTCTGTCCCTCCACTACTTGAATTCCAGAAATCAAATTCAGGTTGTCACTTGGTGGCAAGCACCTTTACTCACTGAGCCATCTTACTCGCCCTAGTTTTTTTTTTTTTTTTAGTTCTCTGTACTTGATCCCTTTGAATTCTTTTCCAGTGTGGAGAGCAAGGTTCAGTTCTGGTCAATATTATATAATCAATACCCCATACAGGCCCATAGCAGGCTCTGGGTTGGAGCAAACTAGAACAAGAAACAACTGCTGCCTTTCAGGGCTACTGTTAATTTTATGACCTTGGGCTAGCCTTTTAATCTGAGTTTCAGTTTTATCAGTACAAAGGGATCATATTTATTCTAATTCACTGCTGTGAGAATAAAATGTATCAATAGATTGGTGTAATTTTTAAGGCATATACTAATAAATTGCTAATTCTCCATATAATTGAAGATTAAACTTCTACATTTACATGCTCCATTAATATAGACTATAAAGATTTCTAAAAATAAACTTARGTCCTCTTAGTTACCTACTGTCTTTTAAAAAAATACATTTCAACATTTTTTGGGGCGATCATATACTGAAAAGGTGATAACAACAACATCTCAACCCACTCATGCTCCATAAACAAATAGACATACATATAAATTTATGTATAAGCCCAGAATAGACTAGATCCAAGGCTAATGTTCCTTAAGTAACCTTTTGCTTTGGCTCTCATGCAGACCAGAATTGGAACTGTAGTCCAATCTTATCAACCATAACCTGATAGAGTTCAGATTTAAGTTCTTATATTTTTCTTTTGTTTTGTTTTTTTCGAAACAGGGTTTCTCTGTATAGCCCTAGCTGTCCTGGAACTCACTCTGTAGACCAGGCTGGCCTCAAACTCACAAATCCACCTGCCTCTGCCTCCCAAGTGCATGGATTAAAGGCGTGCGCCACCACTGCCAGGTCAGATTTAAGTTATTTGTTCTTTAAAACCTTAATCATTCACTGAAGAAACTTGTCTGTAACAGACCTATTTAGAATTTGTTTTATATAGTTATTATTTAGATATTTAATTAAATAATTAATCATTCAGCTTCTAGGATTGCCTTATAAATCATGCTTCAAATGCTTAGCAACACTTGACAGCTCTTTTAAGGGGGCATATACATAGTATCTGGTTCGCTTATTTATAATAAATCCCCTCGTTTAAAATTATCTTTTAAACTACACTCATAATTTAGAGTGCTGGGATTAAAGATGTTCACTACTACAGCTACTATGCCAGTTTGATTCTKAAGTGGCATATAGGATAATAAGGAAAAGGAATATCTAACATGGAGTATGAATTCTATGATATATTCCCTTATAAGCAGGACAAACTCTTGGTTTTTAGACAAATGGATGTTCTAGAAACACATGTGTACACTCAGATAGAAGTCCAGGTATATGGACAGAATGAATCCTGCCAGGGACTGACACATTCTTTCCTGTTAAAATTCCAATATTCTGAGGACCCGCTGGGTTTTGTTTTAGTATTTCAGATTTTTAAATGGTAAGTTCATATCTTAGTCGGGGTTTCTATTCCTGCACAAACATCATGACCAAGAAGCAAGTTGGGGAGGAAAGGGTTTATTCAGCTTACATTTCCACATTGATGTTCATCACTAAAGGAAGTTAGGACTGGAACTCAAGCAGGCCAGGAAGCAGGAGCTGATGCAGAGGCCATGGAAGGATGTTCCTTACTGGCTTGCTTCCCCTGGCTTGCTCAGCTTGCTTTCATATAGAACCCAGGACTACCAGCCCAGGGATGGCACCACCCACAATGGGCCCTCCCACCACTGATCACTAATTGAGAAAATGCCTTACAGCTGGATCTCATGGAGGCACTTCCTCAGCTGAGACTCCTTTCTCTGCGATAACTTCAGCTTGTATCAAGTTCACACACACACACACACACACACACACACACACACACACACACACACAGTCAGTACAGTTCATTTTTGTCAAAAGAGTACTTTTAGCAGGACATAAATACTGCATTATCATGAATTTTTATAGAAAATGTATTCTTTTTTTTCCTGTACAGTTTTATTGGCCTGCATTAGGAATATTTTCTTTGATGTGCCACTGACATAGAGTGCTTTTATCCTTTAAATCAAAGAATTTTTCATTTGTCCCAAAACCTATATGTATTCTTTGCATCATACAGTCCATTTTTAAGGAGCTACCCTATGGAAACAGATGTAAATATTTGAAAGTTTCACATTAGAAAAACAATTCTGAAAGGGTGTTGTCTTTTCTATTTCCAACATTCCTGTTGAGTTCTAAGATGTTAGGCTTCCTGTCCTTAGGAATGAGGGCCTCAGCACCCTCTGTGTCAGGGAGCCTACCTGCTTTTACACGTGAGAAGGACAGAAATTTACTTAAGTTATGGATAATCTGAACTTTCACAGATTTAGACAGAAGCAAATGCTTCCACTATGGAAGAATCTCCTTAAACTTGGTTTCCAAAACCAGCATGCCTCTTATCCAGATATCAGTACTAAGGCTAGGCCAATTCTCTAGATACCACTGGAGCAGGAACAACTACTTCAATAACAGAATGCACTGTTACTCTATGCATGAACTGTGAGACTCTACCTTGTCCTTTCTTACTTGGATCTGGGTTAAACCTATCACTCATTATATATTAGTAAACCTATATTTAATAGCACATAATTGTTGGTAATTTATTAAATATACCCCTACACAATTTCTTAAATCACTCAAACCTAATAGCCATTCATCATCAAAATTAACATAAGATTTGAAGCATAAATGTTTACTATTGTTATATCTTCCTCCTCCTTTTCTTCCTCTTCTTCTTCCTCCTCCTCCTTCTCTCCTCCTCCTCTTTTTTGAGACAGGGTTTCTCTGTGTAGCCTTGGTTGTCCTGGAACTCACTTTGTAAACCAGGCTGGCCTAGAACTCAGAGATCTGCCTACCTCTGTCTACTGAGCAATGGGGCTAAAGGCATGTGCAATCACTGCCTTGCTTATTGTTATATCTTCTTAATGAATTATTCCTTTATTAAAATGAAGTGTCCCATTAACCTCTTATGATTAATTTAAAATTTTATTTTGATAGAAGGAGACCTATGGATGCTTATTTATGTGTTCCATTTGCTTATTTTCTATTTTTTGACACAAAAATTTTGGGTATTTTTGCTAAGTATTTCCAGGCGACAGCATGTAGCTGCTTCTTGTTTTTAATCAAGTCCATCAGTCTATATTATTTTAGTGCTGAGTGGAGGCCATTTATATTTATATTTAAGATTATTATAAAAAGGACTTCACTCATTCCTATAAATTTGTTAGGTGATGCTCTATGTTGTTGGATTAGTGTTGTGTTTTGTTTTTCTTCTCCAGTTTTAGTTTTGAGGGTCTGCTGAGCTATTGAACACAGCTGTCTCATTCCCAAATTTACTTTTTTGTTTCCTTAGTTTATTTGTTGTTTTCATGAGGTATATGCTTTCATATACTCACATGAAGAAGGCTATCTTTGTTCTTCCCTGTAAAATATTCCATTAAGAGCTTTTTGCAGGGCTGGCTTGTTTGTTATAAATTGTCTTAATTTGTGTTTTAATATATCTTCATTTCCCCATAAACTCTGAAAAATAAGCTTTGCAGGCTATAACATTCTTGGTTTACAGTTGTTTTGTTTTTTAATGTTCAGAACTTGAAATAGTTCATCCCATGTTTTTATGGCTGCTGATAAAGTCTTGGGTAATTCTTATATTTCTGCCATTGTTGCTGTTTTTCTCTTGCTTTTTATTTTTTACACCCTGACTATAATATGTTGTGGAGAGTTTCTTCTCTYGTCATGCCTATTTGGAATTCTATAATGATTCTCATGTTTGAATACCTACTACTTTTTGTAAATTTGGAGATATTGGGCATGACGACACATGCCTATAATCCCATCCCAGCACTTGGGAAGCTAAGGCAGGAGGATCTAGATCAGCAGTTCTCAACCTGGGTGTCACATATTAGAGATCTTGCACATCAGACATTCATAAGAGTAGCAAAACTGGAGTTTTGAAGTAGCGACTAAATAGTGTATGGTTGGGGGTCACCACAATATGAAGAAATGTATTAAACAGTTGCAACATTAGAAAGGTTGAGAACCACTGATTTAGATGATTATCATAGACGGTTTCCCTTGGTCTGTGACAATACTCTGAATGTTCTCATATGGTAACAAGGGAAGACCTTTGCATTTCCTCACAACGATGGCACTACTTAGAAACTGCTGGCAAAAAATGACAGTTTTTGTTCAAGAGAATTGAAACCATTGTGGTAGGAGTGATACTTTATTTTAAATGAAATTAGAGTAACACAGACAATGACAGTAAGCTCTTCAGATATTTCCAAATTTTCTTTCCCTCTGGCTGGCTTAGGTTACTTTTGGTGAAGGTAGAAACAGCAATACTGTATTTCTGTTTATACACGGAGAAATTTCAAATGAAAATCATAAACATTTATAATTGAGTTTTATTAAGAAGTCTATTAAGTAACAGTTTAAGAAACCAGGCAAAAGATTTGGGCTGATGTTGGCTCACACTTAGAACCCTAGCCAGCACTTGGAAGGCAAAACAGAAGCAGAAGAACCATTCACCAGTTAGAAGCCAGCCTGATTTACATACTGAGTTCCAGGGCCATGACATTAGATCCTGTTTTAGTATACAGGGAGGGAGGAATCTTACAGCATGTGACTATAAACTAGATGAAAAAATGGAAGAAAGCAAAAGAATAGGGCTTGAGAGATGGTTTAGCATTTAAAAGCGCTTGGTTGTTTTTCCAGACAGCCTGAGTTTATTTAAGTCCTAGCACACATAAGATGATTAAAAACCATATATAATTAAAGTCCCAGGGAATCTAATTTCCCCTTCTGGCCTCCTTGGGTATGTGTGCATGTGGTGTACATACATACATTCAGGCAAAACACTTATAAAATAATAAAATAAATATTAATAAAGAAAAAGAAAGAATGGGTACAAGAGTGTTTCTAAAGTTGGTATTTTTCAGCATATTGCCTGATTTGGCAAATAACATTTTTAGATGTCAGGGAGGAGCAGGTTTATAATCATCATTGTAATTTCTAACATACAACTTTTAGAAAATTTGACTCGAGGCAGGCGGATTTCTGAGTTCGAGGCCAGCCTGGTCTACAGAGTGAGTTCCAGGACAGCCAGGGCTACACAGAGAAACCCTGTCTCGAAAAAACAAAACAAAACAAAACGAAACAAAACAAAAAAGAAAATTTGACTCTATTCCCTTTGTTTTTTTAATAAATGATGTCTAAATGTACATAATAAATAAAACACTTATTTCTTATTAACGGTAGTTAGCAATACAGGCGGGGTATGCTTTAGCTAAATCAATATAAGAAAACAGATGATGGGCTGGAGAAATGGCTCAGTGGTTAAAAGCACTGACTACTCTTTCAGAGGTCCTGAGTTTAAGACCCAGCAACCACATGGTGGCTTACAACTATCTGTAATGGGTTCCAATGCTCTCTTCTGGTGTGTCTGAAGACAGTGTTATGTCAGTATATGTACTCGTATACATAAATAAATAATTTTTTTWAAAAAAGGAACAAAAAAGATGACTGAACAATATCATGGGCCAAGAGGTCATCATGATTCTAGGGGGCACAGGACTGCAGTGATAAATTACATTTGTGACTTTAGATAGTATACAGCWAATTATCCTAATTGCAGGAAATAGGAAGAAATTGGCTTTCACTTTAAGTTTGAGGGTAATTTCCTTCTTAAGGTGGGGAGGGAAGACAAAGATGAGGGAAGGAACAGCTGGAAAAGTTAGTTAACCGATACAGTTTTGGGGAGGAATGTTCAAGCATACTCAACTCTAGATGTTTGGATTATTACTTATTTGGAGAAAATTCAGAAAGATTAAACCACCACCACTAAATATCAACACTAAGGCTGAAAACTAAAATGAGTTGTGCTGACTACTTGAAATAGGAGTAAAGAAAAACGATCTGATGTATAAATAATGCCCCTGTCCTTAAAAGAAATGGCAAACCATTGCCAGGAAAGCTTTCCTAAGTCTTATATGGCTAAAATTGCTTAGTAGAATACAGAAGAAAGATAGGAATGCTGCGGGCTGGGATGTGGTAGGATACCAGGTTAGCATTCCTGTTTCAGAATCCTGAATCATTCCATCTTCACATACAGTCTTTTCCAGTATTTTGGGTTTAAAACATTTCTAAAGATATGTGGTAACATGCATAGAGAACACTGATGGCTCTGTTCTACAACTGAAAAAGTAAATGAAACATTCACACTTTAAAGCAATCATGATAAATGTTATTGTAAACACTATTATTGAGATAGAATTCATACACCAGGTTAATTCATCCATTTGAAATGCATAACTACATAGTTATGCAGGACAGTGATAAGCATGTTGCAGAGAAAGAACAAGCTAGACACAGGTGAAGACAGAATGAACTAGAGAATGAAAGGAGCCAGAAGATTAGAACTTATTGCCAAAGTTAGGATGAGGCCAAGCAGAACAATTCAGGAGGGGTGGTGGTGGATACGCAGGCCAGATTGAATTAATCTGCTTGGAGGGGAGTTTTGAGCCAGAACAAATGAGTTGAACCAGCCAGAGCTCAGAAAGAACTAGAAAGGGTGAGCTTATTCAGCAGTTAAGTCTCAGAGGCTGAAAAATTCTAGGCCAAGATTGGGTTGTACAGAGGCAGTAAGCCTCTGAGATGACAATTACTACAGGAGAATAAAAGTTCTTTTTCCTAAACCCCAACTCATAGCAGCCACTCATCCCACCACCTCTCTGTCTACGTTCATCAGACCTGTGGATCATGAACTATCCAGGACCTGCAGCTCCTAAACCATATAGACCTGTGGATACTGAACCGTACAGCCCGAGGTTACCCATCAGAGGCTTGCCACACTAGGACCACCTTCCAACACCTACTACAATAGGAATATCTAAGGACCAAAGACATCCAGATGGCTAAAAGCCCACAAAAGAACACAATCAACAAAAGCTTGGGCAATGTGACACCTTCAGAGCACAGGTACCCTACTACAGCAAGCCCTGGATATCCCAACACAACCAAAGAACAAGGAAATGACCTTAAATCCACTCTTGTAAAGATGACAGAGGCCTTTAAGAGAAAATGTATAAATCCCTTAAAGATATACAGGAAAATACAATTAAACAGGTGAAGGAACTAAATAAAACCATGCAATACCTGAAAGTGGAAATAGAAGCAATAAAGAAAACAAACTTGAGGCAATCCTGGAGATGGAAAACCTAGGGAAGAGAACAGGAACTAAAGACATAAGCATCATCAACAGAATACAAGAGATGGAAGAAAGATGCTCAGGCACAGAAGATACTATTGAAGAAATTGATACACCAGTCAAAGAAAATGTTAAATCTAAAAAAAATTCCTGACACAAAACATCCATGAAATCTGGGATACCATGAAAAAAACCTAACCTAAGAATACTAGGGAGTGTAGGAGATGGTTCAGAGACATTGCCGGCAAGCTGGGCACCAGCAAGATGGTCAAGACGGACCCCCAAGACTATGCAAGACATCACCTTGGTGGTGGAGATGCTCTTGCAGCAGATGCAAGACAAGTTTCAGATCATGTCAGATCAGATCATGGAAGGATAGACGACATGAGCAGCCCAATCGATGATCTGGAGAATATCCCTGACCTCATGACCCAGGCTGGAGTAGAAGAACTGGATGCGGAGAACAAGATTCCTACTGCCCAGAAGAGTTGAAGGCTGCTGGTACTTGACACTGAATCCAGAACCTTGTTTTCCCAAGCCAAGACAAAACCAAGTGGCTTTCTGCAGCTAACTCCTATGTGTACAGGTTTATAAATGTGCATTCTTATCATAGCCTTCATAGCCTAGAGTACCCCTACCCCTATCCCTCAAACTTGATATCTTTACATCTTGGTCAGTTCTATTAATTATTAATTATTAAACACTAAAATTTTGGCGGTTTCTGGATAAGATTGTCAAACGTTTTAGTGATTTTTCTGAGGTCCCCTCCCCCGCTCTTCTGTGGTAGTTGCTATGTGATAAAGTGGCAGAGTACTCTTGATTACATGACTGCAGCCCTTCCCCTGGCAGAAGCCTTGCCCTGCGTGAGACATGAGTGTGTAGGGTTCTTTGATTTTCAGTGCAAAGTGACTGTTGAGCTGCCACTGGAATGTCAGAAGTACTTCTCCAGTGGCCGAGAACATTTAATAGTTGTTCGTGCCGAAGTGTCTATCAGAGTTTTGCATGAGATTCTAGTAGTGTTGGTAAGACCTGCCATGCTCATCCGGCGGGATATCAGAGCCCAGTGACCCTGTCCTCCCTTCAARCTACTGACTAAAAGGGAAGAGACCAAAAGACCCAAGTGAGCCCACCCCTGTCACATGGCTGGAAAATGCCCTTTGACCTGTGGGAGGTGCTGGTTTTTAAGAAATACTATTTTACTTGAACTATTTCTTGTCTAAATTCTTGCACAGTTCTATTATTAAAGAAGACAGATTTACATTCGGAATTCTGATGTCTGGAGGCTTAGCCTCAAGGCCACTTTTGATGACTTAGAAGGCAATCTATGTCACTGTCCCCACAAAGCGATTTCATACAATAAAAACCAAGAGTAAACACCGAAAAAAAAAAAAAAAGAATATTAGGAATAGAAGAAGGTGAAGAGTCCTGGCTGCAAGGCCCAGTAAATATTTTCAACAAAATCATAGAAGAAAACTTTCCCAACCTAAACAAAGAAATGCCTATAAACATTCAAGAACCTGATAAAACACCAATTAGACTGGGCCAGAAAAGAAAAGCTTCCCGMCACATAATAAAACACAAAATCTACAGAACAAAGAAAGAATATTAAAAGTAGCAAGGGAAAAAGGCCAGGTAACATACAAMGGCAGACCTATCATAATTACACCCGACTTTTCAACAGAAACTCTAAAAGCTATAAGGGCTGGGGCAGATATCTTGCAATCTCTAAAAAACAACTACAGACGCCAACCCAGACTACAACCCAGTAAAACTCTCAATCACCATAGATGGAGAAAAAAAAGATATTTCAAGACAAATCCAAATTTAAAAATAACTATCCATAAACTCAGTCCTACAGAAAATACTAGAAGGAAAACTCCAACATAAGGAGGATAACTACATTTAAGAAAACAGAGGAAATAAGTAATTTTATACCAGTCAAAACAAGGACAGACTGTGTGCTCACTTGCATATACACACAAACACCACCAACATCAAAATAACAGGAGATAACAATCATTGGTCATTAATATCTCTCAACAGCAATGAACTCATTGTTAAAGAAACATATCTCAGCAATAAAGATAGACATTACCTCAGAGTAAAGGATTGTTAAAAAGTTTCCAAGCAAATATACCCAAAAAAACCAAGCTGGAGTAGCCATTCTAATATTTACTAAAATAGACCTTCAACCAAAATTAATCAAAAGAGACAGGGAAGGACACTTACTCATCAAAGGAAAAATCTACCAAAATGATATTTCAATTCTGAACATCTATGCCCCAAATCACAAGAGCACCCATATTTGTAAAAGATTCATAGCTAAAGCTTAAAATACTCATCAAATCCCACACATTAATAGTGGTGGGAGACTTCAACACCTGACTCTCACCAATTGGGAGGTCATCCAGAATCAAACGGACCTAACAGACAACTATAGAATATCTTTTTTCTTTTTTAATTTTATTTCAGGTATGAGTGTTCTGCTGCATATACATCTGCCTGCCTGAAGAGGGCATCAAATTCCCCTACAGATGGTTGTGAGCCACCATGTGGTTGCTGGGAATTGAACTCAGGACCTCTGGAAGAGGAGCCAGTGCTCTTAACTNTCAACAGATACAAGAAAATTGAAATAAGCCTTGTATCTTATCAGACCACCACAGATTAAAGTTGGACTTCAACAAAAACAGAAACACCAGAAAACCTACACACTCATGGAAATTGAACAGCTTTCTACTCAAAGATCTATGGGTCAGGGAAGAAATAAAGAAAGAAATTGAAGATGTTTTAGAATTCAATGAAAATGAAGACATAACATACGCAAATTTATGAGACACGAGGAAAGCAGTGTGAAGAGGAAAGTTCATAGCACTAAATGCCTCAGTAATGAAATTACAAAGTTCTCATATCAGCAATTTAAAAGTACACCTGAAAGTTCTAGGGGAAAGCAAAAAGAAGGAGGAGGAAGAGGAAGGAAGGAGGAGGAAGGAGAAGAAAGAAGAGGAGGAAGAAGATGAGGAGGAAGAAGAAGCAGCAGTAGCTGCAGAAGCAAGCACACCAGAGAGGAGTAGAAGGCAGGAAATAATCAAAATCAGGGCTGAAATCAATCAGTCAAGACAAAGAAAACAATACAATGAATCAATAAAGCCAAGGGCTGGTTTTTTGAGAAAACCAACAAGATAGACAAACTCTTAGCCAAACTAACTAAAAGACAAGAGAGACAGTATCCAAATAAACAAAATCAGTAATGAAAAAGGAGACATAACAACTGACACTGGGGAAATTCAATGAATTATTAGGTCTTACTTCAAATGCCTGTACTCTACAAAATTGGAAAATCTTAATGAAATGGACTATTTTCTAGACAGATAATATTTACCAAAATTAAATCAAGATCAGGTAAACTATTTAAATAGCCCTATAACTCCTAAGGAAATAGAATCAGTCATTAAAAGTCTCCCAACCAAAAAAAGCCCAGGACCAGATGGTTTTAGTACAGAATTCTACCAGACTTTCAAAGATGAGCTAATACCAATACTCTTCAAACTATTCCACAAAATAAAAACAGAAGGAACACTAATAAACTCATTCTATGAGGCCACAGTTACCCTGATACCTAAATCACACAATGACTCAACAAAGAGAACTTCAGACCAATTTCTCTTATGAACATGGATGCAAAAATACTCAAAAACCCCACCCAAAACCACTCGCCAATCAAATCCAGGAACACATCAAAACCATCAACCACCATGATAAATCAAGTAGGCTTCATCCCAGGGATGCAAGGATGGTTCAATATATGAAAATCCATCAACATCATCCACCATATAAACAAAACTGAAAGAAAAAAATCAATTAACTCATCAGATGCTGAAAAAGCCTTTGATAAATCCAACACTCCTTCATGTTAAAGGTATTAAGAGAAGTCAGGGATACAGGGCACATACCTAAACACAGTCGAAGCAATATACCACAAGTCAATAGCCCAAAAGCTGTTGCCTGTACGTGGGATAYGCTCTTTTAGCTGGGTTGCCATGTTTGGCCTCAGTTGGAGAGGACATGCCTAACCTCGGAGAGAGTGCCAGGGTAGGGAAATACCCTGGGGGAGTCCCCACCCACTCCAAGAAGGGGAGGGGAATGGGGGGGGGAGGATTGTAGGAGGTAGTGACCAGGAGGGGGCAGTGAGCAGGATGTAAAGTGAATAAGTAAAAAAAAATTAAGTTAAATAGATAAAAAGGAAGTATGTATGTGTGTGTGTGTGTGTGTGTGTGTGTGTGTGTATATATATTTGTTTATTTGAGGTATGATGCTAGAGTATAAGTTTTCCTTGTAATCCAGTATGAAGGCATTTAATTAAATATAAACTATTTAATCTCTGATGGCCACTGTTTTAATTTTTAAATTTTATTTATTATGCAAGAAGGAGGAGGCAATGTTCTGTGGTGAAAGTTGTCGGAGGATAATTTTCAGAAGTCAGGTTTCTCCTTCCATTGAAGGTTCTGGGAATCAAGACCTGCAAGCATTTTTAACTGCTGGGCCTACAATCATAGTCTGGGGAGAGGCGGTGTCTACATTTTTTTTCTTACAGATTTATTTTATGTGTGTGTGCTTCCCATGAGTGTAGGTAGGTATCCTTAGAGACCAACACAGAACAATCATATCCCTTTGCTACAGGAGATTATGAGCTGCCCAATGTAGGTGCTAGAAATGGAACCTGTGTCCTCTGCAAGAGCACCAAGTTTTCTTAACCACTGAACCATGTTCTCCAGCCTTGACAATCAGTTTTAACTGTTCATACACTTAGGCATAAGGACTTTAATAGGTCCATGAGTTTTTTTATAAACAAGTTTGGTGAGAAATGCCTAATAAGACATGACTTAAGCAACTAGATCTGGGTATTTGTTTTCACTCACTGTAAATTCCACTGATTCAGTTTGTTGTTTCCCTTTCCTATTGTCCTCTGCCCTGAGAAACTTACACCATTTATTCTTTATCTTACTCAAACACAATTTGAGAACTAACTTTAGAGAAACACATGGGTCTGTGTTAACACTGTATACTACAGTTCCAAATGAAATTAATATATCCTGTATGAGAAAATAAGAGTAGGCTATAACCTGGCTGTTTATTTTGTGTAAAGCTTTTCTCTTCTTGCATTCCCAGAAGCTGGGTCATGTATTAACAAAGGGTTGAATTATGTAAGCTTCCTATTTCATTTTTCTCCTTAATTCTTTTGTAACAGGTATAAAGAGTATGAAGATAGTTTGTCAGCAGGACCGGCAGACTGCTTGCATTTACTTGGAACCTACAAATGACAACCTCAGCAAGAGAGCAGGTAAGGGTCTTGAGCATACTGCATACACTGGGCCAGGAGAAAGCTCAGTAGTGCACTGTAGTAATGCAGCCAGCTCCTCTCTTCTCTGCCCAGTTTGCTCACCTAAAGCAACAGRTTTTCAGTTTC
Source organism: Apodemus speciosus (assembly GCA_002335545.1). Taxonomy (NCBI): domain Eukaryota; kingdom Metazoa; phylum Chordata; class Mammalia; order Rodentia; family Muridae; genus Apodemus; species Apodemus speciosus. The sequence continues at coordinate 29,862 of BDUI01002593.1, read as the reverse complement.
ATTGCCCATGTTCTCATGCTGACATCTGCAGACAACAGAAATTTGTGTGCTTTACTCAGTCATGGTAAAAAAAAAAAARKTWAWYMARRAAAAACTAAGTTTTCACTTTTTATTTTACTTCAAAAATACTTTTTTAATAATAATGACGATGATGATTGCGACGACGACAACAACAACAACAACAGATTACTTTTGAGGAAGGCACAGGTTACTGACTTAGATGTTAAGAGTGTTTGCCTAGTGAGCACAAGATCCTGAGTTCAGTCTACAGCTTCAAACAAACAAACAACAAACCGCCCCCCCCCCAAACAAAAACTTTGTAAATGCTCTTTCTTAATTAGTCACAAGTGTCCTTGGGTGAAAAGCAATTAACATCATTCTGCTGTTCTTCAGCAGTGAAGCAGTTTCTGTCATGGTTCTGTGTGTCACAACTCTAGGTCTCTAATGGTCATATGTCTTATAAATGCAAATGGTCTTCCACACAACCATTTTTGGCAAACAAATTCTTTTTGCTCATTTCCTGGTTTGCTTGTTTGTTTATTTATTTATTTGGCATGGTCTCACTCTATAACTCAACTGACTTAGAACTCATGGTAATCCTGGCTCAGGTTCCCAAAGGCTGAGATTACAGGTATGGACCACCATATCTGGCCAAAATGGAACTTCTATTTCCTTTGTGTCATTAAAGGGGAACCCACATTATCCTTGGTAAGCAAATAGATCTTCTAAGGCTGTGTATTTTATGTCAACTTGACATAAACTAAAGCCATCTGAGAAGAGAAAACCTCAATTAAGAAAATGCCTCCATGAGATTGGACTGTAGGCAAGTCTGTAAGGTATTTTCTTAATTAGTGATTGATGGAGAGGGCCTAGCCCACTGCAGTAGGGCCATCATTGGGCTGATGGTTCTGGGTT